>OY978530.1:53153543-53248543 GCA_963854835.1 Megamerina dolium
AATACAGAGCTGACATCACCGCTCTTCAGGAAATGCGATGGACAGGACAGGGCTGCTCCAAAAGAGCGTCCTGTGACATCTACTACAGTTGCCATGCTGAAAGGCACGAATTAGGATGTGGATTTTTGGTCAGCAAGAGACTACGACATCTTGTCTCACAGTTCACACCTGTGAACGAACGGCTGGCCACAATCCGCATCAAGGCAAAATTTTTCAACATCAGCCTTATATGTGCCCACGCTCCGACGGATGAGAAGGACAATGTGACCAAGGAGAGCTTCTTTCAGCGCCTCGAAGAAGCTTATGACCGCTGCCCACGCCACGATATCAAAATCGTGCTTGGCGACTTTAATGCCAGGGTGGGCAAGGAAGGTACCTTTAGTCCAACTGTCGGAAAATTCAGCCTCCACCAGAACACCTCCGATAACGGAATGAGGCTGATCGACTTCGCCGCAGCACGAAACACGGTAATTGGTGGTACCAGATTCCAGCATCTCGACATCCACAAAGCGACATGGCTGTCTCCAGATCAACGTACAAGAAACCAAATTGATCATGTGGTGATTGACGGAAGGCATGCTTCCAGTGTGATGGACGTGAAATCGATCCGTGGTGCCAACATCGACTCGGATCACTACCTTGTTGCAGCTAAAGTGCGCACACGTTTATGTGTCGCAAATAACAAGTGAAGTCCCACACAGAGAAAGCTCGACGTCAGTAAGCTGCGATCACCAGAGACAGCAGATGCATTTTCCACTCGACTATCGGATCTGTTTATGCAGAACACTCCCCCACTTGATGATACATGCGCACGGTGGACACATATATCCCACTCCATGACTACTGCTGCCGAGGAGGTAATCGGTTACTACCGGCCTCTGAGGAATGAGTGGCATGATCAGGAGTGTCGCGACGCTACCGCAGAGAAAGACGCCGCCTACAGAAAAACCCTGCGAGCAGGCGTAACGCGAGCTGTTAAGGAGCGGTACAGAGAGAAAAGGAGTGCAGAGAGACGTCTTTTCAGGCGCAAGAAAAGAGAACAAGAAAGACGCGAGTGTGAGGAGATAGAGATGTGTACCGACAAGAATGAGAGTCGAAAATTCTTCGAAAAGATCAAGCGCCTGAGTGGAGGTTTGAATCCCGGAGCCTCTACTTGTCGTGATGGAAATGGGAATCTGGTTACAGATGTCCAGAGTGTACTGAGCCTATGGAGGGAACACTTCTCCACGTTACTGAATGGCGATGCTACGAACAATTCCGCCAGTGGAGGAGATTGCCCGATAGCCCCAATTACAGATGATGGTGTTGATGTTCCACCACCCGACTATGACGAGCTTGAAACCGCCATTTTAAGGCTGAAGAACAACAAAGCTGCAGGTGCTGATGGCCTGCCTGCCGAGTTGTTTAAGACCGGAGGCGATGAGCTGCTCACCCGCATGCACCAGCTCATAAGCAGAATATGGTCGGATGAAAGCATGCCTGATGATTGGAGGCTCAGTGTTCTCTGTCCTGTACATAAAAAAGGAGACCCCACAATTTGCTCCAACTACCGTGGAATAAGTCTCCTGAGCATCGCATACAAGGTTCTATCGAGCGTACTGTGTGAAAGGTTGAAGCCTATGCTCAGCAACCTGATTGGGCCGTATCAGTGTGGCTTCAGACCTGGTAAATCCACCATCGACCAGATTTTCACACTGCGCCAAATCCTGGAGAAGACCCAAGAAAAACAGATCGACACACACCACCTATTTGTTGATTATAAAGCCGCTTTCGACAGTCCGGTAAGGGATTACCTCTATGCAACAATGTCTGAATTCGGTATTCCTGCAAAGCTCATTCGACATTGGGAAGGACCTCTCCGCACCGTTTAATACCGAACGGGGTTTCAGACAAGGTGATTCGTTATCGTGCGACTTCTTCAATCTTATTATGGAGAAAATAATACGAGCTGCTGATCTACGACATAATGGCACTATCTTCAACAAAAGTCTCATGCTGTTAGCGTATGCCGACGATATTGACATAATCGGCATGAACACTCGAGCAGTCAGTGCAGCTTTCTCAGAGTTGGAAAGAGAGTCGCGTCGGATGGGTCTCACGGTGAACGAGGGCAAAACGAAGTATCTAGTGTCAACAAACAAAGAGTCCCGGCGTCTTGGACAGCACGTCACTGTTGACAACTACGCTTTTGAAGTAGTAAGGGACTTTGTCTATCTTGGAACCAGCACTAACAGCAGTAATGACGTCAGCTTGGAGATCATGCGTAGGATAACTCTTGCTAACAGGTGTTACTTTGGGCTGAGTAAGCAATTGAGAAGTCGAGCCCTCTCTCGAAGAACGAAAACTAAACTCTACAAGTCTCTCATCATGCCTCTTCTAACATATGGCGCTGAAGCCTGGACAATTTCCACCTCGGATGAGCGAATGCTTGGGTTTTTCGAGAGAAAAGTCCTACGCAAGACCTTTGGACCTATTTGCGTTGGTGGCGAGTACCGAATAAGGTACAACCATGAGCAGTATGAGCTGTATGCCGATATTGACATAGTAGAGCGCATCAAACTCCAGCGGCTGCGCTGGCTAGGTCATGTCGAGCGAATGGAAGAACACGCTCCAGCTAAGAAGGTTTATATTCGGAACCCGCTGGAGGACGACGCAAAAGAGGAAGACCAAACCTCCGGTGGAAAGACCAAGTACTGGAGAACCTGACGGCGTTTGGAATTTCTAACTGGCGCCAGCTAGCGAAGAACAGAGATGGCTAGCGAAGCATGTTATTTTCGGCCTAAATCGATATTCGGTTGTTATGGCCAGATAAGAAGAAGAAGATATCATTTCAAAATGACAGCAAATCCTGATGAACTTATTTATACTCCCAATATTTTGTCAAAAATATCAAAACAATGCATTTAACTCTATATACAATATATTTTGTAATATTTTATACTAAAATAATTATCATACATAAGCTAAATGTCATATCTTTTATTTTGTTTAATAAACATCTAAACATCTATCGTTCTATGAAATTTTATTTTATAGAAAATAAAAAGTTGTATTCAATTTACATGCACCTAAGGAAAGAAATGAAAAACGCAATATATGTATATGCCCAACTACACAACGGTTGAAAATCGCTTAAATGCGAGTCATTTGGTGCCAACTTACATATGGGCTTGGATCATATGATACAATGAATGCATTGCCACAGAAAAGTGCTGACGATTTTTTGCTCACGTTACGACTGAAATCATGTAGCTGAAGGTCTTCCTCTTTGGTAAAACATGAGGATAGTAAATTTGTTGTTCACCAGAGCACATTTTTAAATGTTTTATTATACAATATGATTGTACACAATAATTAAAACTGCACGCACACAATTTATGCTGAGAGAAAGTATATAAGAATTATCTCTAATATATTTCTGCCGGATCCTTTCATCTCTATCATTTTCTTCTAGCCACAAAACAACCAAATCCATTATATTTCTCACAATATAATAGATATTCACACAATTTATTAAATCAAAATGTTTCTTTTCCATTGCTGTTATCTTTTATTTATATTCTTTGACAATTGATAACAGTAGTGTTAACTCATACAAAAATAAAAGGGAATATAAGGTTTTAAATACTGTAACTGAAACGAACGAATTACAGAGTGCAACTTTACTTTCGAAACGCTTTTGAATTTGGAATCGCATTGCCTTACGGAACGCATTACGGAGTGACCCCTCTGATACGCGTGAAAACTTATTTTATGTAACTAATTTGTTAAAAAGTATTAATTTTTTTTGCCAAATCCGTGAGACTTAAAAAAGAATGACCGAAAGATCAAAAAGTCATTTCGACTACGTTTTTTTTTATGAAGAAAATGGTACTCATTTATTCTTCCAAAGAAGCGTTTTGTAGATATTCGCGAAAAACATGTTTCTTCACACTTTTTTCAGTTACTGAAAAAATCTCAAAAACATTTTATCAATATACCATGATTTGGACGCCATTCCATAAGTGTGGTCTTCTTCTTCCGACAATATACTTTTTGTGTGGATCTGATTAAATTTGACTGAGATATAGGCAATGAAATTAGAAAAAGTGAATTTTTTGACTTTTCTTGAAAATTTCATTTTCAGTTGATCCATTGACATGAAAAAAAATTATTTCATATATTTTTAAGATTGTAGGTGAAAGAAAATGTTAAAAAATTTAAATTGTAACTGTAACTTTGTACAAATGAGACGTGAAATGTAGAAGCAAATTAGATTTTAGTTACAAACTCGTTTGTATATGCGATATCGTATATGTGCATATAAATATAAAGCTATCGAACTGAAACTTAGTAAGGTAACTATGTAAGGATTGTTTTTTTAGGTTTGTTTATATTTGACAAAGCGACCGAATCCATTATATTTCTTACAATTTATTAAATATTCACACATTAAATATTAAGATAAAAAAAATAAAATAAATATGTGGCACATAAAGCCCCAAAGGGCTCATTGGCCGAGCTTCTCTTCCATTACTGTTGTGCGTCTTAAATTTTGGACAATATTAGAAGGGACCTACTTATTTTAGCCGGTTCCGAACGGCAGAACACTTGTGACATCACTTTTTCTGAGCTTTGTCACAGAGTTCTTTAATAAGCTTTTTCATGGCAAATTGTTACTGTCGGAAGAATTGCCAATTGCTTGCCGACAGGTGGGTACCGTTCGAAAGAAAAATCTTATCGATATTAAATTTGTTATGCATCAGCCGGGGATTGAACCACGACCTACAGATCAGAAGGCGAACACACTAACCACTGAGCTACGGCACCCTACGGATAATTAAGAAATATTAAGATCTATTGAACTAAAACTTAGTATGTAAGGTTTGTTGTTTTAGGTTTGTTTATACTTGAGGTAGGCGAGATTTTCATCCGATTCCGCCCATTTTCAGATATATTAGTTCTCTGTTAAAAATGTCAATGGAATAAGTGAACATTAGTAATTAGTAAAAGGGAAAAAAGTCTCTTCACGCAGATGTGGAAGCTACTTTTGCCATAACTCAACAATTTTAGATATTGGGTTACAGAAACAGTGTTCAGTTGCAAGAAATATTTTATGCATAGACGCGTCACAAGTGTACAACTTATGGGTGATCTATCCCTTCTTCACTGTGGTCTTGACTACGCGGCCCTATTTATGTCAAGATATCCGAAGACAGAAATCCCAAAGTAGGCAAAACTGCGTTTGCTATTTTCGTTTGTTTGGCATTCATCTCATCTCTAGTTAGTCACCGATTTAAAAACCGAGGCTTTCTTAGCTGAATTTCGAAACTTTATCACATATAGAGGCAAACCAACAGACTTGTATTCGGACAATGGTATAACATTCAATGGAAGCAAACTGCTTATAATGAACTACAAAAATTGGCAATATCACAAACCTACATCTCCGAAATCAATGAGCCCTTAGCAACAGATTATATTATTTAGCAATTCATTCCACAATTCGCATTTTATTTTGAAGATGCGAATTGGGGAATGAAATAATGGTTGGACAAACATTAAATCCGTTCTCTCTAAAACTAAAACAAAACAAAAATGATAGGGAAATGTATGAGACAAGCGGGTTCAGTGTAAGATAGCATTTGAACCACCACGTCCAAAGAAAATAATTGTCCAATATACCTACTTTCAGGGATATGGCCACTTCAAAAATTACTGAAGAAAATAGGCAGTCTGTGTTAATACAGTGGACATAAAGCTATAAGCTGTCCCAAACGATGGAAAAATTATACGGTTAAATGCGCCTTATGTGGCGAAAATCATACAGTCAACTACAAAAGTTGCATTGTATACCAAACATTGCACATAAAACATTTTCCTGGATTAAGGCAAAAACAACCAATCAATATCTGAAAGTAACGTATCTGGAAATCCTACACCTAATTCAAATACGAATATGGTACTGCTAAGTCTTACTCAGAAGTATTTGAGCCCAAAAAACCAAAAAAAAAAAATAGTGTAGTGTCCCAAGTCAGCATGAATAAATGAAAGATTGTTGATCTAATTGCTGAGCAATAATTATGTCAATACGGAAATACGGCATAGAAATATGGGGCACAAAGGCAACAATCGAAAATATTGAGGACAATGGTCAATTCTAAATGGTACACACCGAATTATGATATACACAAGGACTTATAATTTGATTCAGTTCCACAGGCTATTAGGAAAGCAAACGTAAAATACATAAGACGATTACTACTACATGATCATATTAAAATTCAAAAACTTCCAATACGCGAAACAGAACACCAAAGGAGATTAAAGCACCCGTTACCATCAATTAATGGACTATAATGAAAAAACTTAAGGAAAATAACATCTATCCACATTATATAGTAGGAATTTAATATACATATAAATATAAAAAAAAAGTTATTTATATGTAATGATTTATAGTTACTATGATAATTACTGCACTCAAAATTTATAAGAATTACTTATTGCTTTTTCTAAGGAGGATGCAAAATAGAAGTATTAAACAAAATCTTTTAGAGGATTGTGGGTAACTGGGGTATGGTCCGTCCAATTACATCTACGTTGCGTTATTGGAACTGATGATAGCCTAAACCCTCTCATTACAGCACATTTCCTACCTATCAGGGAGCCAACCAGAGCCTAGTTTGCTAAAAAATAATATCAGCCCCAATCAACGTCGGCGTCATTTACAAACGATGGTTCAGTGATTTTGAGGTCGATAGCATAATATTTCACATAAAATTTGACTTTATTACAACAGCGATCGAAATGCATTCAGAATTCGTTAAACCATTATAAATTGTCTGGAGGGTTGGTGCTTCATCGCCAAATCCCGCATGAAGATGATCGAAGTACTGTTGTTGAGATAATTCACTTCGAAAACCGTAAAAAATTATAGCTCGAAAATGTTCACGAGTTAAATCCATTTTTTGAACGAGATGAATTTTTCAAATTTTTGTAAACAACACAAATAGCGCTTGTACATCAAAACGTTCTGAGTACGCTTATGCTATAAAATGTCAAAGTTTTCAATGGAAGAGGTCAGGCAAGTGTGCGGATGCGCGGGTGTGTGGATGTGCGAGTTTGCTTGGGATCAGGCATATTCGTGCGTTTGCATATTTGCACATCTGCATTTTGCAGGGTCAGAATATGCGCAATACAGCTGTAGCTTTATATACGGCGCTAGCCTTTATTTGACCAAGACCACTAGTGCGTAACTCTGTCACATCCTACTTGAGGTGGGCCTGTTAATTAACAGAATACTACTAATTTAGACATGCGAGTCTATAAAATCTTTTCCCCAATCCAGGGTGTTATGCGCTTCCGTGCCCACTGGATAGTTTGCAGCCGAGGGGCTATACTGGCTGTATTCAGAGAGTAAATGTGGACTTTCCGGAGTGTAGGGCTCTGCTTCGGATGACCTCCGATTCCCTCCGAAATAATTAGACCGCGATGTCTGATACGTCGGGTATATATAATGTCAAAATGACATCAAATCCTCATGAACTTATTTATACTCCCAATATTTTGTCAAAAATATCAAAACAATGCATTTAACTCTATATACAATATATTTTGTAATATTTTATACTAAAATAATTATCATACATAAGCTAAATGTCATATCTTTTATTTTGTTTAATAAACATCTAAACATCTATCGTTCTATGAAATTTTATTTTATAGAAAATAAAAAGTTGTATTCAATTTACATGCACCTAAGGAAAGAAATGAAAAACGCAATATATGTATATGCCCAACTACACAACGGTTGAAAATCGCTTAAATGCGAGTCATTTGGTGCCAACTTACATATGGGCTTGGATCATATGATACAATGAATGCATTGCCACAGAAAAGTGCTGACGATTTTTTGCTCACGTTACGACTGAAATCATGTAGCTGAAGGTCTTCCTCTTTGGTAAAACATGAGGATAGTAAATTTGTTGTTCACCAGAGCACATTTTTAAATGTTTTATTATACAATATGATTGTACACAATAATTAAAACTGCACGCACACAATTTATGCTGAGAGAAAGTATATAAGAATTATCTCTAATATATTTCTGCCGGATCCTTTCATCTCTATCATTTTCTTCTAGCCACAAAACAACCAAATCCATTATATTTCTCACAATATAATAGATATTCACACAATTTATTAAATCAAAATGTTTCTTTTCCATTGCTGTTATCTTTTATTTATATTCTTTGACAATTGAAGAACAGTAGTGTTAACTCATACAAAAATAAAAGGGAATATAAGGTTTTAAATACTGTAACTGAAACGAACGAATTACAGAGTGCGACTTTACTTTCGAAACGCTTTTGACTTTGGAATCGCATTGCCTTACGGAACGCATTACGGAGTGACCCCTCTGATACGCGTGAAAACTTATTTTATGTAACTAATTTGTTAAAAAGTATTAAATTTTTTTTGCCAAATCCGTGAGACTTAAAAATGAATGACCGAAAGATCAAAAAGTCATTTCGACTACGTTTTTTTTTATGAAGAAAATGGTACTCATTTATCCTTCCAAAGAAGCGTTTTGTAGATATTCGCGAAAAACATGTTTCTTCACACTTTTTTCAGTTACTGAAAAAATCTCAAAAACATTTTATCAATATACCATGATTTGGACGCCATTCCATAAGTGTGGTCTTCTTCTTCCGACAATATACTTTTTGTGTGGATCTGATTAAATTTGACTGAGATATAGGCAATGAAATTAGAAAAAGTGAATTTTTTGACTTTTCTTGAAAATTTCATTTTCAGTTGATCCATTGACATGAAAAAAAATTATTTCATATATTTTTAAGATTGTAGGTGAAAGAAAATGTTAAAAAATTTAAATTGTAACTGTAACTTTGTACAAATGAGACGTGAAATGTAGAAGCAAATTAGATTTTAGTTACAAACTCGTTTGTATATGCGATATCGTATATGTGCATATAAATATAAAGCTATCGAACTGAAACTTAGTAAGGTAACTATGTAAGGATTGTTTTTTTAGGTTTGTTTATATTTGACAAAGCGACCGAATCCATTATATTTCTTACAATTTATTAAATATTCACACATTAAATATTAAGATAAAAAAAAATAAAATAAATATGTGGCACATAAAGCCCCAAAGGGCTCATTGGCCTAGCTTCTCTTCCATTACTGTTGTGCGTCTTAAATTTTGGACAATATTAGAAGGGACCTACTTATTTTAGCCGGTTCCGAACGGCAGAACACTTGTGACATCACTTTTTCTGAGCTTTGTCACAGAGTTCTTTAATAAGCTTTTTCATGGCAAATTGTTACTGTCGGAAGAATTGCCAATTGCTTGCCGACAGGTGGGTACCGTTCGAAAGAGAAATCTTATCGATATTAAATTTGTTATGCATCAGCCGGGGATTGAACCACGACCTACAGATCAGAAGGCGAACACACTAACCACTGAGCTACGGCACCCTACGGATAATTAAGAAATATTAAGATCTATTGAACTGAAACTTAGAATGTAAGGTTTGTTGTTTTAGGTTTGTTTATATTTGAGGTAGGCGAGATTTTCATCCGATTCCGCCCATTTTCAGATATATTAGTTCTCTGTTAAAAATGTCAATGGAATAAGTGAACATTAGTAATTAGTAAAAGGGAAAAAAGTCTCTTCACGCAGATGTGGAAGCTACTTTTGCCATAACTCAACAATTTTAGATATTGGGTTACAGAAACAGTGTTCAGTTGCAAGAAATATTTTATGCATAGACGCGTCACAAGTGTACAACTTATGGGTGATCTATCCCTTCTTCACTGTGGTCTTGACTACGCGGCCCTATTTATGTCAAGATATCCGAAGACAGAAATCCCAAAGTAGGCAAAACTGCGTTTGCTATTTTCGTTTGTTTGGCATTCATCTCATCTCTAGTTAGTCACCGATTTAAAAACCGAGGCTTTCTTAGCTGAATTTCGAAACTTTATCACATATAGAGGCAAACCAACAGACTTGTATTCGGACAATGGTATAACATTCAATGGAAGCAAACTGCTTATAATGAACTACAAAAATTGGCAATATCACAAACCTACATCTCCGAAATCAATGAGCCCTTAGCAACAGATTATATTATTTAGCAATTCATTCCACAATTCGCATTTTATTTTGAAGATGCGAATTGGGGAATGAAATAATGGTTGGACAAACATTAAATCCGTTCTCTCTAAAACTAAAACAAAACAAAAATGATAGAGAAATGTATGAGACAAGCGGGTTCAGTGTAAGATAGCATTTGAACCACCACGTCCAAAGAAAATAATTGTCCAATATACCTACTTTCAGGGATATGGCCACTTCAAAAATTACTGAAGAAAATAGGCAGTCTGTGTTAATACAGTGGACATAAAGCTATAAGCTGTCCCAAACGATGGAAAAATTATACGGTTAAATGCGCCTTATGTGGCGAAAATCATACAGTCAACTACAAAAGTTGCATTGTATACCAAACATTGCACATAAAACATTTTCCTGGATTAAGGCAAAAACAACCAATCAATATCTGAAAGTAACGTATCTGGAAATCCTACACCTAATTCAAATACGAATATGGTACTGCTAAGTCTTACTCAGAAGTATTTGAGCCCAAAAAACCAAAAAAAAAAAATAGTGTAGTGTCCCAAGTCAGCATGAATAAATGAAAGATTGTTGATCTTATTGCTGATCAATAATTATGTCAATACGGAAATACGGCATAGAAATATGGGGCACAAAGGCAACAATCGAAAATATTGAGGACAATGGTCAATTCTAAATGGTACACACCGAATTATGATATACACAAGGACTTACAATTTGATTCAGTTCCACAGGCTATTAGGAAAGCAAACGTAAAATACATAAGACGATTACTACTACATGATCATATTAAAATTCAAAAACTTCCAATACGCGAAACAGAACACCAAAGGAGATTAAAGCACCCGTTACCATCAATTAATGGACTATAATGAAAAAACTTAAGGAAAATAACATCTATCCACATTATATAGTAGGAATTTAATATACATATAAATATAAAAAAAAAGTTATTTATATGTAATGATTTATAGTTACTATGATAATTACTGCACTCAAAATTTATAAGAATTACTTATTGCTTTTTCTAAGGAGGATGCAAAATAGAAGTATTAAACAAAATCTTTTAGAGGATTGTGGGTAACTGGGGTATGGTCCGTCCAATTACATTTACGTTGCGTTATTGGAACTGATGATAGCCTAAACCCTCTCATTACAGCACATTTCCTACCTATCAGGGAGCCAACCAGAGCCTAGTTTGCATAAAAAATAATATCAGCTCCAATCAACGTCGGCGTCATTTACAAACGATGGTTCAGTGATTTTGAGGTCGATAGCATAATATTTCACATAAAATTTGACTTTATTACAACAGCGATCGAAATGCATTCAGAATTCGTTAAACCATTATAAATTGTCTGGAGGGTTGGTGCTTCATCGCCAAATCCCGCATGAAGATGATCGAAGTACTGTTGTTGAGATAATTCACTTCGAGAACCGTAAAAAATTATAGCTCGAAAATGTTAACGAGTTAAATCCATTTTTTGAACGAGATGAATTTTTCAAATTTTTGTAAACAACACAAATAGCGCTTGTACATCAAAACGTTCTGAGTACGCTTATGCTATAAAATGACAAAGTTTTCAATGGAAGAGGTCAGGCAAGTGTGCGGATGCGCGGGTGTGTGGATGTGCGAGTGTGCTTGGGATCAGGCATATTCGTGCGTTTGCATATTTGCACATCTGCATTTTGCAGGGTCAGAATATGCGCAATACAGCTGTAGCTTTATATACGGCGCTAGCCTTTATTTGACCAAGACCACTAGTGCGTAACTCTGTCACATCCTACTTGAGGTGGGCCTGTTAATTTACAGAATACTACTAATTTAGACATGCGAGTCTATAAAATCTTTTCCCCAATCCAGGGTGTTATGCGCTTCCGTGCCCACTGGATAGTTTGCAGCCGGGGGGCTATACTGGCTGTATTCTAACGGAGCCTCTCTGACACCTGTCCGCCTCAGAGAGTAAATGTGGACTTTCCGGAGTGTAGGGCTCTGCTTCGGATGACCTCCGATTTCCTCCGAAATAATTAGACCGCGATGTCTGATACGTCGGGTATATATAATGTCAAAATGACATCAAATCCTCATGAACTTATTTATACTCCCAATATTTTGTCAAAAATATCAAAACAATGCATTTAACTCTATATACAATATATTTTGTAATATTTTATACTAAAATAATTATCATACATAAGCTAAATGTCATATCTTTTATTTTGTTTAATAAACATCTAATTTTCGTTTCGATGTAAAACTAAAAAGTTACCAATTATTTCGTTCTATGAAATTTTATTTTATAGAAAATAAAAAGTTGTATTCAATTTACATGCACCTAAGGAAAGAAATGAAAAACGCAATTTATGTATATGCCCAACTACACAACGGTTGAAAATCGCTTAAATGCGAGTCATTTGGTGCCAACTTACATATGGGCTTGGATCATATGATACAATGAATGCATTGCCACAGAAAAGTGCTGACGATTTTTTGCTCACGTTACGACTGAAATCATGTAGCTGAAGGTCTTCCTCTTTGGTAACACATGAGGATAGTAAATTTGTTGTTCACCAGAGCACATTTTTAAATGTTTTATTATACAATATGATTGTACACAATAATTAAAACTGCACGCACACAATTTATGCTGAGAGAAAGTATATAAGAATTATCTCTAATATATTTCTGCCGGATCCTTTCATCTCTATCATTTTCTTCTAGCCACAAAACAACCAAATCCATTATATTTCTCACAATATAATAGATATTCACACAATTTATTAAATCAAAATGTTTCTTTTCCATTGCTGTTATCTTTTATTTATATTCTTTGACAATTGAAGAACAGTAGTGTTAACTCATACAAAAATAAAAGGGAATATAAGGTTTTAAATACTGTAACTGAAACGAACGAATTACAGAGTGCGACTTTACTTTCGAAACGCTTTTGACTTTGGAATCGCATTGCCTTACGGAACGCATTACGGAGTGACCCCTCTGATACGCGTGAAAACTTATTTTATGTAACTAATTTGTTAAAAAGTATTAAATTTTTTTTGCCAAATCCGGGAGACTTAAAAAAGAATGACCGAAAGATCAAAAAGTCATTTCGACTACGTTTTTTTTTATGAAGAAAATGGTACTCATTTATTCTTCCAAAGAAGCGTTTTGTAGATATTCGCGAAAAACATGTTTCTTCACACTTTTTTCAGTTACTGAAAAAATCTCAAAAACATTTTATCAATATACCATGATTTGGACGCCATTCCATAAGTGTGGTCTTCTTCTTCCGACAATATACTTTTTGTGTGGATCTGATTAAATTTGACTGAGATATAGGCAATGAAATTAGAAAAAGTGAATTTTTTGACTTTTCTTGAAAATTTCATTTTCAGTTGATCCATTGACATGAAAAAAAATTATTTCATATATTTTTAAGATTGTAGGTGAAAGAAAATGTTAAAAAATTTAAATTGTAACTGTAACTTTGTACAAATGAGACGTGAAATGTAGAAGCAAATTAGATTTTAGTTACAAACTCGTTTGTATATGCGATATCGTATATGTGCATATAAATATAAAGCTATCGAACTGAAACTTAGTAAGGTAACTATGTAAGGATTGTTTTTTTAGGTTTGTTTATATTTGACAAAGCGACCGAATCCATTATATTTCTTACAATTTATTAAATATTCACACATTAAATATTAAGATAAAAAAAAATAAAATAAATATGTGGCACATAAAGCCCCAAAGGGCTCATTGGCCTAGCTTCTCTTCCATTACTGTTGTGCGTCTTAAATTTTGGACAATATTAGAAGGGACCTACTTATTTTAGCCGGTTCCGAACGGCAGAACACTTGTGACATCACTTTTTCTGAGCTTTGTCACAGAGTTCTTTAATAAGCTTTTTCATGGCAAATTGTTACTGTCGGAAGAATTGCCAATTGCTTGCCGACAGGTGGGTACCGTTCGAAAGAAAAATCTTATCGATATTAAATTTGTTATGCATCAGCCGGGGATTGAACCACGACCTACAGATCAGAAGGCGAACACACTAACCACTGAGCTACGGCACCCTACGGATAATTAAGAAATATTAAGATCTATTGAACTGAAACTTAGAATGTAAGGTTTGTTGTTTTAGGTTTGTTTATATTTGAGGTAGGCGAGATTTTCATCCGATTCCGCCCATTTTCAGATATATTAGTTCTCTGTTAAAAATGTCAATGGAATAAGTGAACATTAGTAATTAGTAAAAGGGAAAAAAGTCTCTTCACGCAGATGTGGAAGCTACTTTTGCCATAACTCAACAATTTTAGATATTGGGTTACAGAAACAGTGTTCAGTTGCAAGAAATATTTTATGCATAGACGCGTCACAAGTGTACAACTTATGGGTGATCTATCCCTTCTTCACTGTGGTCTTGACTACGCGGCCCTATTTATGTCAAGATATCCGAAGACAGAAATCCCAAAGTAGGCAAAACTGCGTTTGCTATTTTCGTTTGTTTGGCATTCATCTCATCTCTAGTTAGTCACCGATTTAAAAACCGAGGCTTTCTTAGCTGAATTTCGAAACTTTATCACATATAGAGGCAAACCAACAGACTTGTATTCGGACAATGGTATAACATTCAATGGAAGCAAACTGCTTATAATGAACTACAAAAATTGGCAATATCACAAACCTACATCTCCGAAATCAATGAGCCCTTAGCAACAGATTATATTATTTAGCAATTCATTCCACAATTCGCATTTTATTTTGAAGATGCGAATTGGGGAATGAAATAATGGTTGGACAAACATTAAATCCGTTCTCTCTAAAACTAAAACAAAACAAAAATGATAGAGAAATGTATGAGACAAGCGGGTTCAGTGTAAGATAGCATTTGAACCACCACGTCCAAAGAAAATAATTGTCCAATATACCTACTTTCAGGGATATGGCCACTTCAAAAATTACTGAAGAAAATAGGCAGTCTGTGTTAATACAGTGGACATAAAGCTATAAGCTGTCCCAAACGATGGAAAAATTATACGGTTAAATGCGCCTTATGTGGCGAAAATCATACAGTCAACTACAAAAGTTGCATTGTATACCAAACATTGCACATAAAACATTTTCCTGGATTAAGGCAAAAACAACCAATCAATATCTGAAAGTAACGTATCTGGAAATCCTACACCTAATTCAAATACGAATATGGTACTGCTAAGTCTTACTCAGAAGTATTTGAGCCCAAAAAACCAAAAAAAAAAATAGTGTAGTGTCCCAAGTCAGCATGAATAAATGAAAGATTGTTGATCTTATTGCTGATCAATAATTATGTCAATACGGAAATACGGCATAGAAATATGGGGCACAAAGGCAACAATCGAAAATATTAAGGACAATGGTCAATTCTAAATGGTACACACCGAATTATGATATACACAAGGACTTATAATTTGATTCAGTTCCACAGGCTATTAGGAAAGCAAACGTAAAATACATAAGACGATTACTACTACATGATCATATTAAAATTCAAAAACTTCCAATACGCGAAACAGAACACCAAAGGAGATTAAAGCACCCGTTACCATCAATTAATGGACTATAATGAAAAAACTTAAGGAAAATAACATCTATCCACATTATATAGTAGGAATTTAATATACATATAAATATAAAAAAAAAGTTATTTATATGTAATGATTTATAGTTACTATGATAATTACTGCACTCAAAATTTATAAGAATTACTTATTGCTTTTTCTAAGGAGGATGCAAAATAGAAGTATTAAACAAAATCTTTTAGAGGATTGTGGGTAACTGGGGTATGGTCCGTCCAATTACATCTACGTTGCGTTATTGGAACTGATGATAGCCTAAACCCTCTCATTACAGCACATTTCCTACCTATCAGGGAGCCAACCAGAGCCTAGTTTGCTAAAAAATAATATCAGCCCCAATCAACGTCGGCGTCATTTACAAACGATGGTTCAGTGATTTTGAGGTCGATAGCATAATATTTCACATAAAATTTGACTTTATTACAACAGCGATCGAAATGCATTCAGAATTCGTTAAACCATTATAAATTGTCTGGAGGGTTGGTGCTTCATCGCCAAATCCCGCACGAAGATGATCGAAGTACTGTTGTTGAGATAATTCACTTCGAAAACCGTAAAAAATTATAGCTCGAAAATGTTCACGAGTTAAATCCATTTTTTGAACGAGATGAATTTTTCAAATTTTTGTAAACAACACAAATAGCGCTTGTACATCAAAACGTTCTGAGTACGCTTATGCTATAAAATGTCAAAGTTTTCAATGGAAGAGGTCAGGCAAGTGTGCGGATGCGCGGGTGTGTGGATGTGCGAGTTTGCTTGGGATCAGGCATATTCGTGCGTTTGCATATTTGCACATCTGCATTTTGCAGGGTCAGAATATGCGCAATACAGCTGTAGCTTTATATACGGCGCTAGCCTTTATTTGACCAAGACCACTAGTGCGTAACTCTGTCACATCCTACTTGAGGTGGGCCTGTTAATTAACAGAATACTACTAATTTAGACATGCGAGTCTATAAAATCTTTTCCCCAATCCAGGGTGTTATGCGCTTCCGTGCCCACTGGATAGTTTGCAGCCGAGGGGCTATACTGGCTGTATTCAGAGAGTAAATGTGGACTTTCCGGAGTGTAGGGCTCTGCTTCGGATGACCTCCGATTCCCTCCGAAATAATTAGACCGCGATGTCTGATACGTCGGGTATATATAATGTCAAAATGACATCAAATCCTCATGAACTTATTTATACTCCCAATATTTTGTCAAAAATATCAAAACAATGCATTTAACTCTATATACAATATATTTTGTAATATTTTATACTAAAATAATTATCATACATAAGCTAAATGTCATATCTTTTATTTTGTTTAATAAACATCTAATTTTCGTTTCGATGTAAAACTAAAAAGTTACCAATTATTTCGTTCTATGAAATTTTATTTTATAGAAAATAAAAAGTTGTATTCAATTTACATGCACCTAAGGAAAGAAATGAAAAACGCAATATATGTATATGCCCAACTACACAACGGTTGAAAATCGCTTAAATGCGAGTCATTTGGTGCCAACTTACATATGGGCTTGGATCATATGATACAATGAATGCATTGCCACAGAAAAGTGCTGACGATTTTTTGCTCACGTTACGACTGAAATCATGTAGCTGAAGGTCTTCCTCTTTGGTAACACATGAGGATAGTAAATTTGTTGTTCACCGAGCACATTTTTAAATGTTTTATTATACAATATGATTGTACACAATAATTAAAACTGCACGCACACAATTTATGCTGAGAGAAAGTATATAAGAATTATCTCTAATATATTTCTGCCGGATCCTTTCATCTCTATCATTTTCTTCTAGCCACAAAACAACCAAATCCATTATATTTCTCACAATATAATAGATATTCACACAATTTATTAAATCAAAATGTTTCTTTTCCATTGCTGTTATCTTTTATTTATATTCTTTGACAATTGAAGAACAGTAGTGTTAACTCATACAAAAATAAAAGGGAATATAAGGTTTTAAATACTGTAACTGAAACGAACGAATTACAGAGTGCGACTTTACTTTCGAAACGCTTTTGACTTTGGAATCGCATTGCCTTACGGAACGCATTACGGAGTGACCCCTCTGATACGCGTGAAAACTTATTTTATGTAACTAATTTGTTAAAAAGTATTAAATTTTTTTTGCCAAATCCGGGAGACTTAAAAAAGAATGACCGAAAGATCAAAAAGTCATTTCGACTACGTTTTTTTTTATGAAGAAAATGGTACTCATTTATTCTTCCAAAGAAGCGTTTTGTAGATATTCGCGAAAAACATGTTTCTTCACACTTTTTTCAGTTACTGAAAAAATCTCAAAAACATTTTATCAATATACCATGATTTGGACGCCATTCCATAAGTGTGGTCTTCTTCTTCCGACAATATACTTTTTGTGTGGATCTGATTAAATTTGACTGAGATATAGGCAATGAAATTAGAAAAAGTGAATTTTTTGACTTTTCTTGAAAATTTCATTTTCAGTTGATCCATTGACATGAAAAAAAATTATTTCATATATTTTTAAGATTGTAGGTGAAAGAAAATGTTAAAAAATTTAAATTGTAACTGTAACTTTGTACAAATGAGACGTGAAATGTAGAAGCAAATTAGATTTTAGTTACAAACTCGTTTGTATATGCGATATCGTATATGTGCATATAAATATAAAGCTATCGAACTGAAACTTAGTAAGGTAACTATGTAAGGATTGTTTTTTTAGGTTTGTTTATATTTGACAAAGCGACCGAATCCATTATATTTCTTACAATTTATTAAATATTCACACATTAAATATTAAGATAAAAAAAAATAAAATAAATATGTGGCACATAAAGCCCCAAAGGGCTCATTGGCCTAGCTTCTCTTCCATTACTGTTGTGCGTCTTAAATTTTGGACAATATTAGAAGGGACCTACTTATTTTAGCCGGTTCCGAACGGCAGAACACTTGTGACATCACTTTTTCTGAGCTTTGTCACAGAGTTCTTTAATAAGCTTTTTCATGGCAAATTGTTACTGTCGGAAGAATTGCCAATTGCTTGCCGACAGGTGGGTACCGTTCGAAAGAAAAATCTTATCGATATTAAATTTGTTATGCATCAGCCGGGGATTGAACCACGACCTACAGATCAGAAGGCGAACACACTAACCACTGAGCTACGGCACCCTACGGATAATTAAGAAATATTAAGATCTATTGAACTGAAACTTAGAATGTAAGGTTTGTTGTTTTAGGTTTGTTTATATTTGAGGTAGGCGAGATTTTCATCCGATTCCGCCCATTTTCAGATATATTAGTTCTCTGTTAAAAATGTCAATGGAATAAGTGAACATTAGTAATTAGTAAAAGGGAAAAAAGTCTCTTCACGCAGATGTGGAAGCTACTTTTGCCATAACTCAACAATTTTAGATATTGGGTTACAGAAACAGTGTTCAGTTGCAAGAAATATTTTATGCATAGACGCGTCACAAGTGTACAACTTATGGGTGATCTATCCCTTCTTCACTGTGGTCTTGACTACGCGGCCCTATTTATGTCAAGATATCCGAAGACAGAAATCCCAAAGTAGGCAAAACTGCGTTTGCTATTTTCGTTTGTTTGGCATTCATCTCATCTCTAGTTAGTCACCGATTTAAAAACCGAGGCTTTCTTAGCTGAATTTCGAAACTTTATCACATATAGAGGCAAACCAACAGACTTGTATTCGGACAATGGTATAACATTCAATGGAAGCAAACTGCTTATAATGAACTACAAAAATTGGCAATATCACAAACCTACATCTCCGAAATCAATGAGCCCTTAGCAACAGATTATATTATTTAGCAATTCATTCCACAATTCGCATTTTATTTTGAAGATGCGAATTGGGGAATGAAATAATGGTTGGACAAACATTAAATCCGTTCTCTCTAAAACTAAAACAAAACAAAAATGATAGAGAAATGTATGAGACAAGCGGGTTCAGTGTAAGATAGCATTTGAACCACCACGTCCAAAGAAAATAATTGTCCAATATACCTACTTTCAGGGATATGGCCACTTCAAAAATTACTGAAGAAAATAGGCAGTCTGTGTTAATACAGTGGACATAAAGCTATAAGCTCTCCCAAACGATGGAAAAATTATACGGTTAAATGCGCCTTATGTGGCGAAAATCATACAGTCAACTACAAAAGTTGCATTGTATACCAAACATTGCACATAAAACATTTTCCTGGATTAAGGCAAAAACAACCAATCAATATCTGAAAGTAACGTATCTGGAAATCCTACACCTAATTCAAATACGAATATGGTACTGCTAAGTCTTACTCAGAAGTATTTGAGCCCAAAAAACCAAAAAAAAAAATAGTGTAGTGTCCCAAGTCAGCATGAATAAATGAAAGATTGTTGATCTAATTGCTGAGCAATAATTATGTCAATACGGAAATACGGCATAGAAATATGGGGCACAAAGGCAACAATCGAAAATATTGAGGACAATGGTCAATTCTAAATGGTACACACCGAATTATGATATACACAAGGACTTACAATTTGATTCAGTTCCACAGGCTATTAGGAAAGCAAACGTAAAATACATAAGACGATTACTACTACATGATCATATTAAAATTCAAAAACTTCCAATACGCGAAACAGAACACCAAAGGAGATTAAAGCACCCGTTACCATCAATTAATGGACTATAATGAAAAAACTTAAGGAAAATAACATCTATCCACATTATATAGTAGGAATTTAATATACATATAAATATAAAAAAAAAGTTATTTATATGTAATGATTTATAGTTACTATGATAATTACTGCACTCAAAATTTATAAGAATTACTTATTGCTTTTTCTAAGGAGGATGCAAAATAGAAGTATTAAACAAAATCTTTTAGAGGATTGTGGGTAACTGGGGTATGGTCCGTCCAATTACATTTACGTTGCGTTATTGGAACTGATGATAGCCTAAACCCTCTCATTACAGCACATTTCCTACCTATCAGGGAGCCAACCAGAGCCTAGTTTGCATAAAAAATAATATCAGCTCCAATCAACGTCGGCGTCATTTACAAACGATGGTTCAGTGATTTTGAGGTCGATAGCATAATATTTCACATAAAATTTGACTTTATTACAACAGCGATCGAAATGCATTCAGAATTCGTTAAACCATTATAAATTGTCTGGAGGGTTGGTGCTTCATCGCCAAATCCCGCATGAAGATGATCGAAGTACTGTTGTTGAGATAATTCACTTCGAGAACCGTAAAAAATTATAGCTCGAAAATGTTAACGAGTTAAATCCATTTTTTGAACGAGATGAATTTTTCAAATTTTTGTAAACAACACAAATAGCGCTTGTACATCAAAACGTTCTGAGTACGCTTATGCTATAAAATGACAAAGTTTTCAATGGAAGAGGTCAGGCAAGTGTGCGGATGCGCGGGTGTGTGGATGTGCGAGTGTGCTTGGGATCAGGCATATTCGTGCGTTTGCATATTTGCACATCTGCATTTTGCAGGGTCAGAATATGCGCAATACAGCTGTAGCTTTATATACGGCGCTAGCCTTTATTTGACCAAGACCACTAGTGCGTAACTCTGTCACATCCTACTTGAGGTGGGCCTGTTAATTTACAGAATACTACTAATTTAGACATGCGAGTCTATAAAATCTTTTCCCCAATCCAGGGTGTTATGCGCTTCCGTGCCCACTGGATAGTTTGCAGCCGGGGGGCTATACTGGCTGTATTCTAACGGAGCCTCTCTGACACCTGTCCGCCTCAGAGAGTAAATGTGGACTTTCCGGAGTGTAGGGCTCTGCTTCGGATGACCTCCGATTCCCTCCGAAATAATTAGACCGCGATGTCTGATACGTCGGGTAAGCGGTCGTATATGAACAATGAACACGAACTAAAAAATTGCCTCGCACAATAATTCCGAAAACCAAAAAAGGCCTCCCCTTGATGGCAGGTCCGCGTTCAAATCGGGCACCATTGGGTCTCGTACCAAAATCGTGACGACTTTGGCAAGCGCGAAACATATGATACCAAAGCCAGGCTCGGCTGCTGTCTCTAAAGCACATATACGCAGGAGCATCCCAGTTGTGGCCACTAAACCACTGGTATCAAAGTAATTAGCGCAAGTCAGCAAAGGATCCATGACCACCATATCAACACCCGCTGCTGATAAGGCACTCACAAATGTTGCGACTCCCGTTTCAGCGGACACATCTCCAATTTGAGGGCTCCTATTAAATTAATTAGCGGGTCCCTCCATACATATCGGGAAAGACGAGCCGCATTCAGAATAACTGAAGAGCTCGGTGGCGTCCCCGCATGAGAACCATCATTAAAGAACCATCTTATCCTTGCCGTCATTGAAAGGAACCATGAAGACGGAGCACTGCCATTTGGAAAATAGCGTCAGGTGGAAATGAGTCTCCTCCGAATAAACAGGGATATCCTGGCGAGTAACATTGGCCCCGTAGTTTACTGCAGAGGTGTCGGATGGTATCAAAGACGTACCAAACCAATGTCCTGCGAGGTCCAGTGATCGGCACATCTCTTTAGAGGCAATCGCGAATATTGGGAAGGTCTGGCCTAACGCACGGCTTAAGGCTGTTCCTAGGACCAGATCCCTAATAGACCCAAGACACGCGTGGTTTCCCGCAGAGCTATCAGATCCTAAGGAGATCTTTGACCATATACGGCTCTCAAAAGATGGGGCATGCGCGGACCTTAGACCAATTTTTTTATGGACTGATAATCGGGTGTGAATCCTTAAATAAGGAGGTACAAAGACGGCTAATTGATAAGTTTCAAAGGACGTCTGCGGTGTTGACAACAGGCGCTCTAAGAACCAACCCTTCAAGAGCACTCTACTCGGGGCATTCAAAGAAAGGCATATTGTCAATGAAATTGGAGTTCACACGGCAAAAGTGTACAAAGACAGATCCAAATTAGACGGAAAGGTAGGAGATGGCGTATTATCTGATTTCTTATGTTTAAGTTACGATTAAACGATTTTTTCAGTGTTTTTCAAGCTGAGATTATGACTATAAAGAAGGCGGTAATGTGGCTTCGCTGTAATACAAAATCTTTCCAAGATATTTATATATACACCGACAGTCAAGCCGCCATTAAATCCCTCGCAGGAACGTTCGCTAAATCGGCATTTGCCCTTAAATGCTGCTCAGCTCTTAACGAGCTAGCGGAGCAATACAATGTACACATTGTATGGGTACTGGGGTATAGAGATATTCCAGGAAACTTTGAGAGCGAGATCGGGCAATAAGTTGCCGGAGATCTATCCATCTCATCAATCAGGAACACCGCTTGCAACATGCAGGCTTCTTTTCACACAACATTTCCTGACTATAGCTAATAGAAAATGACGGGATGAGAGCACTTGTGTTACCACTAGGAAAATCTGGCCAACTCTTGACAATGAAAGAACTCGTTCACTGTGGTCATTGGCCTCCGGCTTGTGGGTAGGCATGCACCAGACTTGGTTTACCGGCCAACGATTTTTGTCGCAGCTACCAAGACGGGGAAGAAGAAGAAATTGTTTAGCACTTCCTCTGTAGATGCCCCGCCTTGACACGCAGAAGGCATACCCTATTAGGGAGTGTGTTTCTTACAGATACTACTGAGCTAGCACCCATGGATGTCAGGGACATTGCTCTATTTATTAGGAAATTCCTGTGGTTCCGTTTAACAGAGGGAATATGATAGACAGCATCATTAATGCATGGTAAAACAGTAGGCCAATCTTGGCCTAAGTGCGCTCCCCTTTGGAGGCGGCCGTATAACCTAACCTAACCTTAGCCGAATCTAGCATGCTTCGGCAGCCAACCCTTTTCTATGCTAGTTGGCGCCAGTTGGAGATTCCAAACGCTGACAGGCTCTCTAGCACTTGGTTTTTCTACCAGAGATTAGGTCTGTCTCTTCTGAGCCGTCCACCAACAAGTTCCAAATATACCACCTTCTGAGCCGGAGCGTGCTCTTCCATTAGCTTGACATGACCTAATCAGCACAACCATTGAATTAAATGCGCTGTACTATGTCGGTGTCGGTGCAGCTCATGCAGTTCATGGTTGTACCTTATTCGATAATCCCCACCAACGATAATAGGTCCAAAGTCCTATTATCTAAGTATATGTAGGTGTCTATATATATATATATATATATATATATATATATATATATATATATATATATATATATATATATATATATATATATATATATATATATATATATATATATATATATATATATATATATATATGTAGATATATATATATGTAGATATATATATATATATATATATATGTAGATATATATATATATGTAGATATATATATATATGTAGATATATATATATATATATATATATATATATATATATGTAGATATATATGCTCAGTAAGCGTAAGTCATTGGCTTTGCTTGCAAATGTAAACAAACGTTCGCGTGGTCATTGGCTTTGCTTGCAAATGTAAACAAATGCTCGCTTACTAAGTGTAAGCGTGGATATGCAGTGTCATTATTTCATATTGTTTTGTGCATTGCTTTGTATGTTATTTAGTGCATTATTTTGTGTATCACTTTATGTAATACCTTGTGCATATATTGTTGCCTAGGTCACTACAATATATATATACATATATATATATATATATATATATATATATATATATATATATATATACATATATATATACATATATATATACATATGCATATATATACACATATATATACATATACACACATATATATATATATACATATATATATATATATATAAACATATATATATATATATATATATATATATATATATATATATATATATATATATATATAGATATATATATAAATATATATATATATATATTGTTAAACACCTTATATATAGTAAGTGGATCTATATAAAGGGTTATCCATTTTGCGGTTTCAAAGTAAATGTAAATAAAGCACATATAAAATATTTTTTATCATGATATTTCTTTTTTATTATAAAGTTTGAACGTTGACATTATGTGTGGAATACTACATCATTTAAATGACTACCACGCGAATTGTTGCAAGCATCGATTCTTTTGAGGTAATTTTCGACCACTTTTTGACACATATTGGGCGGTATCTCAGCCATAACGTGACGAATGTTGGTTTTTAGGTGCTCAAGAGTTAAAGGTTTATCTGCATAAACACGGTCTTTCGCGTAGCCCACAAAAAAAAGTCAAGCGGTGTCAAATCGCATGATCTTGGTGGCCACTTGATATCGCCACAACGAGAAATTACGCGGCCAGAAAATTTCTCTTGCAATAAAGCCATATTCGCTCGAGTTGTGTGGCATGTGGCACCGTCTTGTTGAAAACACATATTCTCTAAGTCGTATTCTTCAATAGCAGGCAAAAAAAGTCGGTTATCATATGACCATAACGCTCCGAATTGACGGTGACAGTCGTTCCATCGTCGTTTTCGAAGAAGTAAGGTCCAATCACACCTCCGGACCAGAGAGCGCACCAAGCAGTGACTTTTTGTGGATGTAGTGGCCTCTCTTCAATTATTTGAGGATTCTCAGAACCCCAAATACGACAATTTTGTTTGTTAACATACCCACCGAGTGAGAAATGTGCTTCGTCGCTGAAGAAAATTTTGTTCGAAAAATCGCCGTCCACCGCCTGTTGTTCAAGCACCCATTCGACGTATCTACGACGTTGTGAATGGTCAGCTGGCTTCAGTTGTTGTGTGAGCTGGATTTTATATGGATGTAGGTGTAGATCCAAATGCAAAATACGCCATAATGTGCCGTAAGACAGTCCTAATTCCTGAGAACGACGAGGAATCGACACATTCGGGTCTTCGGCAACACTTTCACTTTCAGCAGCGATATTTTCGGTGGTACGAGCGAAACGATGATGCACAGGCCTTACAATATCTGTAACCGATACAGTCTCTTCATATTTCTTCACAATTTTGCCAATTGCTTGCGTAGTTGGACGATTATGTAAACCATAATCTCCTCTTAAAGCACGATATGTGGCTGTGGCAGAATCACCATTTTTGTAGTAGGTTTTTACAATTTTAATGCATTGTGCGATAGTTAAGCGATCCATTTTCGCAAATGTCAGACTTTGAACTGAAAAAGAAGGAAATTGTTTTAACAACTCAGTTTGACAGATGTCGAATTCTAGCCCTATACTTTTGAAACCGCGAAATGGATAACCCTTTACATTTAAATTCACATAGTGAAGGTGTACCATTATAAAAACAACAATTTATGAAAATCAATCGTAACTAGGAAATTTAAATTAAAATTATATGTAACATAATTAAATTAAAGTACATTTAGATTCACATAGTGGAATTGTACCCAATAGAAAGCTAATTATAAAATAATTTATGAAAAGCAATCGTAATGAAGAAATTAAAATTGAAATAATTAAATTAAAGTACATTTAGATTCACATAGTGAAGGTGTACCCAATAGGAAGCTAATCCTGAATCTAAGAAATTAGTAGCAAAATTACAATATATAAAACAAAATTACATCAAGCGACTGCGATCCTTATGAGGTCCTCCAGCCCTTGATTAATTATAACAAAAAATTATAATACAATAAAAAAATACGGAAATAACAAATTCATAAATTACGACAAGCGACTGCGATCCTTACGAGGCCCTCTAGCCCTTGCGTAATTACATAAAGAAATAAACAAATAATAATAATAAACGGAAAAAGTTAATAATTAAATTAGTAAATTGAGTAATAAAGAAAAAAATGGAAAGGAAAATCATTTATAAAAAAAGAAAACATTACTATCAATAACAATAAGGAAAAAATATAGCTAGAATAGAATGTCGAATCCTAATAATCTAATACAACTAACTATGCTATAAACACACAAATTGTTCAAAGGAAACCATATAAACCATTAGATTCTCTATTGTTTCTATTTCGTTTTGCAAGAATTTGTAGTCGTCGTCTGTTTTCTTCAAGTATCTGTCCGTAGTTAATTTAATTTCTGCAATGATTTTCTCATACTGTTCTAGTTCTATAGAATGTATTAGTTTAAAATTGCCTATTTGGATTTTTGCTTCTCCCGTTTCTATAGTTGCTATTGGTGCCTTTATATAGTCCAATATATGTGTGTCTGCTGTACATGTTATCAGCATAGTGTTGAAAATACTAACAGAAATTCTGTTTTTTAGTTCCTGATATTGCTTTTGTGTATCTTTTTTCCTGTTTATGTTATTACTGTTGATAGATTGTTCGTTTTTACCATTTCCCGTCTATATTTCGGCTTTAGCTTTGATCCTAGTCTTTTGTTTATTTTGACGTAAATTATGTCGCCTGGTTCGTATGTTTTAGGTGGTACCCTTTTCTTGTTATGATATGATATGTCTTTGCCCTGCTTCATCTTAAGTTGTTCTATATTCGTCTGTCTAGCTTTTTCGAATTGTTCTGGGTCGGTTGTTACGTTTCGTCCAAAGAATATGTCTATTGGTCTTTTCCCTGTTACTGAATTATATTCGTAAACAGATCGATCGAGTAGGTCTGTGAAACTTCTCTCATGTTTAATCATCTTCTCCATTTTTAATCATCTCATGATTTCGGATAGTGTTGAATGGAAACGTTCGACCTGTCCATTAACGGAGCTTTTGTATGGGGGTGCGACAAATATTTCTATCCCTAACTGATCCTCTACCATAAATTTTATTGATGCCGAATTCAATGACTTTTCATTATCTATAACTATAGCTTTTGGGACTCCGAATTGAAAAAGTACATCGTGCAGAGGTTGTCTAATATGTTCTATTGCATTGGATTGGATACATTTGGCTTGAGCATACTTCGAAAATTTGTCTAATGCTGTCAGTACAAGTTGTTTTTCGGTCATGTATATGTCTAAGTGCAGTGTTTCACCTGGGTATTTAAGTATAGATGTTGGCTTTAATTCCAAATGAGTAGGATGTCTCGTACTTCTGCTCCTTACAGATTTGACATTGTTTTACCAGTTTATCAACTTTTGCATTCATACTGGGAAAAAAGAATTTTTCTATTATTTGTGCCTTATTTTCTTGACTGTTTCTATGTGCTCTTTTATGTACCTTAAGAATTTCAGCTTCCTGTCTGTTTTCTTCTGTTAGATCCTCGACTTGTTTCTGAGTAACCCTGACTTTGTAATTTTTAAAGTGTAATATAATAATGTAATAATGTATAATTCTTGTATCTTTCCTAGCGTGTGTTCTGCGGCTTGGATTGCATTGATAACAGATGGTTAAGTTTTTCTTTTAAAACGGTTATAAGGTTTTGAGGGTTGAAGTCTGGTTTTGAGATAAGGTGTCTATGAAAGGTGAGGAATGGTATTTCGAGCCTGTAAGAGTCGTTGCCTACTGATAAAATAATCTGATTTTTGAAAGCATTTATTGGCGTTTCTACGCTTGGTAATAGGTTGTGCGAGGAACTTTCATCGCTGTGTTGTGTTGCTGTTATTGAATTGATTTGTTGGGTTTGTTGTCGATAGTGCGTCTGTTACAACGTTTGATTTTCCGGTTTTGTATATGAGGGTATAATTATATTCTTCTAATGTTGCTTTCCATCTTGTTATTTTCGTGTTGCTGTTGCTATAGCTGAGCGCGTATGTCAATGGTTGATGGTCTGTAAAGATTTTTACCTTAGATGTCCCGTATAAGTAATTTCTTAATGATTTCAGTGCCCAGATTATGGCAAGCATTTCGTGTTCATTGGTTGCATAATTCTCTTCTGCTTCGCCAATGTTCTTGATAAAAATGATATTGGTCTGTCATCTTGAGATCAGACGGCGCCAATAGCATGGCTCGATGCGTCTGTTGTGAGGTGAAATTCTTTTGAAAAATCTGGAAAAGCTAATATTATATCTTGTGAAACAAGTGAATTTTTCAGACTATTGAATGATTTGACTGCGTCGTCACTGAGTTCTATAAACTTTTTGCTTGAATATCGTTTAGACAGTCGTCCCTCTTCCCCTCTTAGAAGTGACGTTAGCGGCTTAGCCACTTTGGCGTAATCTTTTATGAATCGCCTGTAATACCCTGACAGTCCCAAAAAGGATCGGAGTTCTTTTAGTGTTTTTGGGATAGGATATTTTACGACTGCATCGACTTTATCTTGGTTGGTTTTTATTCCTTTGTTTGTGATTACGAAATTGTACTTCTCGTTTCAAAAAATGGTCTAATTGGCATTTGATATTTGCTTCTTCTAGCGTTGTGAATACTTTTCCTATGTTTCCAAGGTGTGTTTGTAGACCTTTGCCAAAAAATATGATATCGTCTATGTATACGTAGCACATTTTCCCGAAGTATGTCGTCCACTGTTCTTTGAAATATTTGTGGGGCGTTTTTGAGTCCGAAGGGTAATCGTGTGAATTCATTCGTTGTTTAGTGAAAATACTGTCTTCTCTATATCGCTTTCTTTTAAAGGTATTTTGTGAAAACCGCTTTTCAAGTCAAGTACGGAGAACCAATCATTCTGGCCGAGTTGGGCTAGGACATCATTTATTTCGGGTATTGGGTATCTATCTGATTGCTTCGTTGATTTTCCGATAATCAATAACTATTCTGTATTTTTTCTCGCCGGATGCGTCGGTTTTTTTGGTACGATCCAAACCGGTGAGTTGTATGGTGATCGAGATTTGCGGATAATTCCATCCTTTAGTAGTTGTGCTATTTGTGTTTCTATTTCCTCTTTTAGTGACATGGGTTATTGATAAAATTTCGAGTATATTGGAGTTTCATTCGTCGTTCGGATTTCGGCTTGGATTCTGGTGGTATACGTTAGTTTTTCATCTGATTCGGCGAATAGTTTTTTGTGTTTGGTAGTGAGTGCGTTTATTGCTTGTTTTTGCTCTTCAGTCATATGTTTATCTCGGATATTGATATTGTTAATTGATTGTGTGGGCTGTTGTTTTATCTTTACGCGAAATTTGTCATTTAATTCCAAATATCCGCAAAAAAATGTTTGCGGATATTTCTTTTAGGCTGTCGTTACCTTGTATTCCGTGAAAATTTTTAAGTGTAGGTAAGAGAAAGAATTTTAAATTGTTATGGGGGTTGTTAAAGAGGTTCGCTATGGTATGGTGAGTGATCTTGACGTTTCCAGCTATGGAACTTGCAAAGAAGGTTTTATTATTGGGTATGGGTTTACTAACTAATTTTGGTTGTATGTAATTTTTACTTGATCCGGTGTCTATTAATATTTTTAGTACTTCGTAGCTTTTGGTTTTTATTTCAAAATACGGTAGCGACGAAGGATTTATTCTAAAAAATTGATGTCGCCACAATCTATGGTAGTGAAGCCATCGTTTTCCGAAGGGTTTTGTTCTAGTTCACCTAGATTTGAAGAGGCCCTATCTTGATATTGGGAGATTTCTTGTTCTTCAGTAGGGTATTGTTCGTAATTGTATTGTTGTTGTGCTATGTTGTTGATAGTATCAGGCATTATATGATAGTTTCTTTGATATTAGTGTGGAATTGTGGCTCTTTGAGATGAAGGGTTTGAGGCAGGTCGTTTCACTGCATACTGAGGGGGTGGTGCTCTATTTGCGTAATTTACCATTCGTGTGTGAATATTTGGATTCACATCCATAGGCTCTACTGGTGGTTGTGGTCTGGGTGATCTTGGTGGGGGTTGGGAGTAGTTATTATTTCTCCGTTGCCAATTGCTTTGGATGGGTGGTCTCGGTTGTTGGGGTATGTATGCTAGATGTACATTATTTTTGCGGTGGAGGTGGTGCTAGATTAATCATATATGGTTTCCTTTGAACAATTTGTGTGTTTATAGCATAGTTAGTTGTATTAGATTATTAGGATTCGACATTCTATTCTAGCTATATTTTTTCCTTATTGTTATTGATAGTAATGTTTTCTTTTTTTATAAATGATTTTCCTTTCCATTTTTTTCTTTATTACTCAATTTACTAATTTAATTATTAACTTTTTCCGTTTATTATTATTATTTGTTTATTTCTTTATGTAATTACGCAAGGGCTAGAGGGCCTCGTAAGGATCGCAGTCGCTTGTCGTAATTTATGAATTTGTTATTTCCGTATTTTTTTATTGTATTATAATTTTTTGTTATAATTAATCAAGGGCTGGAGGACCTCATAAGGATCGCAGTCGCTTGATGTAATTTTGTTTTATATATTGTAATTTTGCTACTAATTTCTTAGATTCAGGATTAGCTTCCTATTGGGTACACCTTCACTATGTGAATCTAAATGTACTTTAATTTAATTATTTCAATTTTAATTTCTTCATTACGATTGCTTTTCATAAATTATTTTATAATTAGCTTTCTATTGGGTACAATTCCACTATGTGAATCTAAATGTACTTTAATTTAATTATGTTACATATAATTTTAATTTAAATTTCCTAGTTACGATTGATTTTCATAAATTGTTGTTTTTATAATGGTACACCTTCACTATGTGAATTTAAATGTAAAGGGTTATCCATTTCGCGGTTTCAAAAGTATAGGGCTAGAATTCGACATCTGTCAAACTGAGTTGTTAAAACAATTTCCTTCTTTTTCAGTTCAAAGTCTGACATTTGCGAAAATGGATCGCTTAACTATCGCACAATGCATTAAAATTGTAAAAACCTACTACAAAAATGGTGATTCTGCCACAGCCACATATCGTGCTTTAAGAGGAGATTATGGTTTACATAATCGTCCAACTACGCAAGCAATTGGCAAAATTGTGAAGAAATATGAAGAGACTGTATCGGTTACAGATATTGTAAGGCCTGTGCATCATCGTTTCGCTCGTACCACCGAAAATATCGCTGCTGAAAGTGAAAGTGTTGCCGAAGACCCGAATGTGTCGATTCCTCGTCGTTCTCAGGAATTAGGACTGTCTTACGGCACATTATGGCGTATTTTGCATTTGGATCTACACCTACATCCATATAAAATCCAGCTCACACAACAACTGAAGCCAGCTGACCATTCACAACGTCGTAGATACGTCGAATGGGTGCTTGAACAACAGGCGGTGGACGGCGATTTTTCGAACAAAATTTTCTTCAGCGACGAAGCACATTTCTCACTCGGTGGGTATGTTAACAAACAAAATTGTCGTATTTGAGGATTCTCAGAACCCCAAATACGACAATTTTGTTTGTTAACATACCCACCGAGTGAGAAATGTGCTTCGTCGCTGAAGAAAATTTTGTTCGAAAAATCGCCGTCCACCGCCTGTTGTTCAAGCACCCATTCGACGTATCTACGACGTTGTGAATGGTCAGCTGGCTTCAGTTGTTGTGTGAGCTGGATTTTATATGGATGTAGGTGTAGATCCAAATGCAAAATACGCCATAATGTGCCGTAAGACAGTCCTAATTCCTGAGAACGACGAGGAATCGACACATTCGGGTCTTCGGCAACACTTTCACTTTCAGCAGCGATATTTTCGGTGGTACGAGCGAAACGATGATGCACAGGCCTTACAATATCTGTAACCGATACAGTCTCTTCATATTTCTTCACAATTTTGCCAATTGCTTGCGTAGTTGGACGATTATGTAAACCATAATCTCCTCTTAAAGCACGATATGTGGCTGTGGCAGAATCACCATTTTTGTAGTAGGTTTTTACAATTTTAATGCATTGTGCGATAGTTAAGCGATCCATTTTCGCAAATGTCAGACTTTGAACTGAAAAAGAAGGAAATTGTTTTAACAACTCAGTTTGACAGATGTCGAATTCTAGCCCTATACTTTTGAAACCGCGAAATGGATAACCCTTTACATTTAAATTCACATAGTGAAGGTGTACCATTATAAAAACAACAATTTATGAAAATCAATCGTAACTAGGAAATTTAAATTAAAATTATATGTAACATAATTAAATTAAAGTACATTTAGATTCACATAGTGGAATTGTACCCAATAGAAAGCTAATTATAAAATAATTTATGAAAAGCAATCGTAATGAAGAAATTAAAATTGAAATAATTAAATTAAAGTACATTTAGATTCACATAGTGAAGGTGTACCCAATAGGAAGCTAATCCTGAATCTAAGAAATTAGTAGCAAAATTACAATATATAAAACAAAATTACATCAAGCGACTGCGATCCTTATGAGGTCCTCCAGCCCTTGATTAATTATAACAAAAAATTATAATACAATAAAAAAATACGGAAATAACAAATTCATAAATTACGACAAGCGACTGCGATCCTTACGAGGCCCTCTAGCCCTTGCGTAATTACATAAAGAAATAAACAAATAATAATAATAAACGGAAAAAGTTAATAATTAAATTAGTAAATTGAGTAATAAAGAAAAAAATGGAAAGGAAAATCATTTATAAAAAAAGAAAACATTACTATCAATAACAATAAGGAAAAAATATAGCTAGAATAGAATGTCGAATCCTAATAATCTAATACAACTAACTATGCTATAAACACACAAATTGTTCAAAGGAAACCATATATGATTAATCTAGCACCACCTCCACCGCAAAAATAATGTACATCTAGCATACATACCCCAACAACCGAGACCACCCATCCAAAGCAATTGGCAACGGAGAAATAATAACTACTCCCAACCCCCACCAAGATCACCCAGACCACAACCACCAGTAGAGCCTATGGATGTGAATCCAAATATTCACACACGAATGGTAAATTACGCAAATAGAGCACCACCCCCTCAGTATGCAGTGAAACGACCTGCCTCAAACCCTTCATCTCAAAGAGCCACAATTCCACACTAATATCAAAGAAACTATCATATAATGCCTGATACTATCAACAACATAGCACAACAACAATACAATTACGAACAATACCCTACTGAAGAACAAGAAATCTCCCAATATCAAGATAGGGCCTCTTCAAATCTAGGTGAACTAGAACAAAACCCTTCGGAAAACGATGGCTTCACTACCATAGATTGTGGCGACATCAATTTTTTAGAATAAATCCTTCGTCGCTACCGTATTTTGAAATAAAAACCAAAAGCTACGAAGTACTAAAAATATTAATAGACACCGGATCAAGTAAAAATTACATACAACCAAAATTAGTTAGTAAACCCATACCCAATAATAAAACCTTCTTTGCAAGTTCCATAGCTGGAAACGTCAAGATCACTCACCATACCATAGCGAACCTCTTTAACAACCCCCATAACAATTTAAAATTCTTTCTCTTACCTACACTTAAAAATTTTCACGGAATACAAGGTAACGACAGCCTAAAAGAAATATCCGCAAACATTTTTTTGCGGATATTTGGAATTAAATGACAAATTTCGCGTAAAGATAAAACAACAGCCCACACAATCAATTAACAATATCAATATCCGAGATAAACATATGACTGAAGAGCAAAAACAAGCAATAAACGCACTCACTACCAAACACAAAAAACTATTCGCCGAATCAGATGAAAAACTAACGTATACCACCAGAATCCAAGCCGAAATCCGAACGACGAATGAAACTCCAATATACTCGAAATTTTATCAATAACCCATGTCACTAAAAGAGGAAATAGAAACACAAATAGCACAACTACTAAAGGATGGAATTATCCGCAAATCTCGATCACCATACAACTCACCGGTTTGGATCGTACCAAAAAAACCGACGCATCCGGCGAGAAAAAATACAGAATAGTTATTGATTATCGGAAAATCAACGAAGCAATCAGATAGATACCCAATACCCGAAATAAATGATGTCCTAGCCCAACTCGGCCAGAATGATTGGTTCTCCGTACTTGACTTGAAAAGCGGTTTTCACAAAATACCTTTAAAAGAAAGCGATATAGAGAAGACAGTATTTTCACTAAACAACGAATGAATTCACACGATTACCCTTCGGACTCAAAAACGCCCCACAAATATTTCAAAGAACAGTGGACGACATACTTCGGGAAAATGTGCTACGTATACATAGACGATATCATATTTTTTGGCAAAGGTCTACAAACACACCTTGGAAACATAGGAAAAGTATTCACAACGCTAGAAGAAGCAAATATCAAATGCCAATTAGACCATTTTTTGAAACGAGAAGTACAATTTCGTAATCACAAACAAAGGAATAAAAACCAACCAAGATAAAGTCGATGCAGTCGTAAAATATCCTATCCCAAAAACACTAAAAGAACTCCGATCCTTTTTGGGACTGTCAGGGTATTACAGGCGATTCATAAAAGATTACGCCAAAGTGGCTAAGCCGCTAACGTCACTTCTAAGAGGGGAAGAGGGACGACTGTCTAAACGATATTCAAGCAAAAAGTTTATAGAACTCAGTGACGACGCAGTCAAATCATTCAATAGTCTGAAAAATTCACTTGTTTCACAAGATATAATATTAGCTTTTCCAGATTTTTCAAAAGAATTTCACCTCACAACAGACGCATCGAGCCATGCTATTGGCGCCGTCTGATCTCAAGATGACAGACCAATATCATTTTTATCAAGAACATTGGCGAAGCAGAAGAGAATTATGCAACCAATGAACACGAAATGCTTGCCATAATCTGGGCACTGAAATCATTAAGAAATTACTTATACGGGACATCTAAGGTAAAAATCTTTACAGACCATCAACCATTGACATACGCGCTCAGCTATAGCAACAGCAACACGAAAATAACAAGATGGAAAGCAACATTAGAAGAATATAATTATACCCTCATATACAAAACCGGAAAATCAAACGTTGTAACAGACGCACTATCGACAACAAACCCAACAAATCAATTCAATAACAGCAACACAACACAGCGATGAAAGTTCCTCGCACAACCTATTACCAAGCGTAGAAACGCCAATAAATGCTTTCAAAAATCAGATTATTTTATCAGTAGGCAACGACTCTTACAGGCTCGAAATACCATTCCTCACCTTTCATAGACACCTTATCTCAAAACCAGACTTCAACCCTCAAAACCTTATAACCGTTTTAAAAGAAAAACTTAACCATCTGTTATCAATGCAATCCAAGCCGCAGAACACACGCTAGGAAAGATACAAGAATTATACATTATTACATTATTATATTACACTTTAAAAATTACAAAGTCAGGGTTACTCAGAAACAAGTCGAGGATCTAACAGAAGAAAACAGACAGGAAGCTGAAATTCTTAAGGTACATAAAAGAGCACATAGAAACAGTCAAGAAAATAAGGCACAAATAATAGAAAAATTCTTTTTTCCCAGTATGAATGCAAAAGTTGATAAACTGGTAAAACAATGTCAAATCTGTAAGGAGCAGAAGTACGAGACATCCTACTCATTTGGAATTAAAGCCAACATCTATACTTAAATACCCAGGTGAAACACTGCACTTAGACATATACATGACCGAAAAACAACTTGTACTGACAGCATTAGACAAATTTTCGAAGTATGCTCAAGCCAAATGTATCCAATCCAATGCAATAGAACATATTAGACAACCTCTGCACGATGTACTTTTTCAATTCGGAGTCCCAAAAGCTATAGTTATAGATAATGAAAAGTCATTGAATTCGGCATCAATAAAATTTATGGTAGAGGATCAGTTAGGGATAGAAATATTTGTCGCACCCCCATACAAAAGCTCCGTTAATGGACAGGTCGAACGTTTCCATTCAACACTATCCGAAATCATGAGATGATTAAAAATGGAGAAGATGATTAAACATGAGAGAAGTTTCACAGACCTACTCGATCGATCTGTTTACGAATATAATTCAGTAACAGGGAAAAGACCAATAGACATATTCTTTGGACGAAACGTAACAACCGACCCAGAACAATTCGAAAAAGCTAGACAGACGAATATAGAACAACTTAAGATGAAGCAGGGCAAAGACATATCATATCATAACAAGAAAAGGGTACCACCTAAAACATACGAACCAGGCGACATAATTTACGTCAAAATAAACAAAAGACTAGGATCAAAGCTAAAGCCGAAATATAGACGGGAAATGGTAAAAACGAACAATCTATCAACAGTAATAACATAAACAGGAAAAAAGATACACAAAAGCAATATCAGGAACTAAAAAACAGAATTTCTGTTAGTATTTTCAACACTATGCTGATAACATGTACAGCAGACACACATATATTGGACTATATAAAGGCACCAATAGCAACTATAGAAACGGGAGAAGCAAAAATCCAAATAGGCAATTTTAAACTAATACATTCTATAGAACTAGAACAGTATGAGAAAATCATTGCAGAAATTAAATTAACTACGGACAGATACTTGAAGAAAACAGACGACGACTACAAATTCTTGCAAAACGAAATAGAAACAATAGAGAATCTAATGACCGAAATAACACCCAAAAGAGAACGTAGAGCTATAAATGAGTTAGGAACAGCCTGGAAATGGTTGGCTGGCTCACCCGATCACTCAGATTACGAACTAATTAAGGATAAGATAAACGGCGTATTAGAAAACAATAATAAACAAGTAATTATTAATAAACAAATATTTAAGAAAATTAACGAAATAACAGATATGACTAATACAATAACCAATCAAGTAAAATCTAGCGAGATGCTCAAAAATATTTTAGTTAAGAGTATAAAAAGGAAAATAAATATACTAAAACAAAATATAATAAATACAGCCTACTCCATACAATGGGCAAAAGTAGGTATCATAAATACATTTCTGTTAGCAAGTAAGGAAATAGAAATAACCAAAAACTTAACGGAAGAACAAAAAATTACATATTTGGATATAATTGAAGCTTAGAGTTTGCAAATGTTAAAGTCGCTTCAAACAAAACATCAATTCTTTACATATTAAGATTCCCAAAAACGAATAAAGAAATTTCTAAAAGTATAATTGTAAAACCAATAAGAAAAGGGAAAGAAATTATTAAAATAGAAAATGAAAATTATGTAATTTGCGAAAACTCTATACTAGAAGTTAAGAATGATTGTAAGCAATTAAATAGTATAAGCATGTGGCGTCAAGAAAATATTAAAAATATTACAACAAATAGCTGCATACCAAAACTCAAGAGGACTACCTTCCAACTGCACAACGGATAATAATCACCATATTCCGATGATAGAAGAGGTAAAACCAGGACAATTGCTTTTAAACGGCTTCAACAATTCTGCAATCATAGAAGGAGAACTTATGGGATCCTTCATAATAAAATACTACAATGCCACTATCGAAGTCAACAATAAAACCTACTCCTCCAATGAAGTAGTAATATCCAACCCATTACCAGCAATGATACAGGCAACAAACCTCGCAACATCATACGAAAAATTTACAAATATCAAATACAGATAAGAATAAGATCCTATCGGAAAAACATAAAACCACCCTAATAACAACGTAAGAAAAGTTTATCAAATAAACATAGAACTGCTGACTCCAAGTCTCAGCAATTTCCTCCCTAAAAGTGCATAATCGGCACGAATATTGAACAAGCATGAGAACGGAAATTTGGTAATTCGATCCACGCCAGACAACGTGACTCGTAGCAACGGCACAGGTAGCTTAAGAATATTATAATTATTATTAGTTCAGTTGAAAAACTCGAATTGTGTGAATAAGTTCATATATTGTGTTGATTGTGTTGTTAATTTAAAATAAAGAATGTTTTTTATTATGAAAATTTAACACCCAAATAATTAACTTATATATATGTATATATATATATATATATATATATATATATATATATATATATATATATATATATATATATATATATATATATATATATATATATATATATATATATATATATATATATATATATATATATATATATATATATATATATATATACGTATATATATGTGGGTCTATATATGGGTGCCGTAGCTCAGTGGTTAGTGTGTTCGCCTTCTGATCTGTAGGTCGTGGTTCAATCCCCGGCTGATGTATAACAAATTTAATATCGATAAAGATTTTTCTTTCGAATGGTACCCACCTGTCGGCAAGCAATTGGCAATTCTTCCGACAGTAACAACTTGCCATGAAAAAGCTTCTTAAAGAACTCTGTGACAAAGCTCAGAAAAAGTGATGTCACAAGTGTTCTGCCGTTCGGAACCAGCTAAAATAAGTAGGTCCCTTCTAATATTGTCCAGAATTTAAGACGCACAACAGTAATGGAAGAGAAGCTCGGCCAATGAGCCCTTTGGGGCTTTAAGTGCCACATATTTATTTTTTATATATATGTATATATATATATATATATATATATATATATATATATATATATATATATATATATATATATATATATGTATATATATATATATATATGTATATATATATATATATATATATATATATATATATATATATGGGTGTGAATCAACTGTCGACTATTTGTATGTGGATGGTTTTGGGAAAAATTGATTTTGTAAAGGGTTATCCATTTCGCGGTTTCAAAAGTATAGGGCTAGAATTCGACATCTGTCAAACTGAGTTGTTAAAACAATTTCCTTCTTTTTCAGTTCAAAGTCTGACATTTGCGAAAATGGATCGCTTAACTATCGCACAATGCATTAAAATTGTAAAAACCTACTACAAAAATGGTGATTCTGCCACAGCCACATATCGTGCTTTAAGAGGAGATTATGGTTTACATAATCGTCCAACTACGCAAGCAATTGGCAAAATTGTGAAGAAATATGAAGAGACTGTATCGGTTACAGATATTGTAAGGCCTGTGCATCATCGTTTCGCTCGTACCACCGAAAATATCGCTGCTGAAAGTGAAAGTGTTGCCGAAGACCCGAATGTGTCGATTCCTCGTCGTTCTCAGGAATTAGGACTGTCTTACGGCACATTATGGCGTATTTTGCATTTGGATCTACACCTACATCCATATAAAATCCAGCTCACACAACAACTGAAGCCAGCTGACCATTCACAACGTCGTAGATACGTCGAATGGGTGCTTGAACAACAGGCGGTGGACGGCGATTTTTCGAACAAAATTTTCTTCAGCGACGAAACACATTTCTCACTCGGTGGGTATGTTAACAAACAAAATTGTCGTATTTGGGGTTCTGAGAATCCTCAAATAATTGAAGAGAGGCCACTACATCCACAAAAAGTCACTGCTTGGTGCGCTCTTTGGTCCGGAGGTGTGATTGGACCTTACTTCTTCGAAAACGACGATGGAACGACTGTCACCGTCAATTCGGATCGTTATGGTCATATGATAACCGACTTTTTTTGCCTGCTATTAAAGAATACGACTTAGAGAATATGTGGTTTCAACAAGACGGTGCCACATGCCACACAACTCGAGCGAATATGGCTTTATTGCAAGAGAAATTTTCTGGCCGCGTAATTTCTCGTCGTGGCGATATCAAGTGGCCACCAAGATCATGCGATTTGACACCGCTTGACTTTTTTTTGTGGGCTACGCGAAAGACCGTGTTTATGCAGATAAACCTTTAACTCTTGAGCACCTAAAAACCAACATTCGTCACGTTATGTCTGAGATACCGCCCAATATGTGTCAAAAAATGGTCGAAAATTACCTCAAAAGAATCGATGCTTGCAACAATTCGCGTGGTGGTTTGTAAATCCTCTGGTTTAAGAGAAGCAAAATAAAGCCAAAAGCTTAACTTCATATGATTTTATCCCTGTAAAACAAATGAAATATCCCAAATTCAAACAAAAGTATTTCCCTTTATAGCAGCCTCCGCCTAAACATAGGCCAGATATATGAACATATTGGAAAATATAACTACATTTTTTATTTATGAGGAAAAGGAAGGGGTAACATTTGTAAATTGTTAAATTATGTATAAAACTGTCACTTAGCTACATTTTAAAAAAATAAATAAATACGTGGCACTTAAAGCCCCAAGGGGCTCATTGGCCGAGCTTCTCTTCCATTACTGTTGTGCGTCTTAAATTTTGGACAGTATTAGAATGGACCTACTTATTTTAGCCGGTTCCGAACGGCAGAACACTTGTGACATCACTTTTTCTGAGCTTTGTCACAGAGTTCTTTTTAGAAGCTTTTTCATGGCAAGTTGTTACTGTCGGAAGAATTGCCAATTGCTTGCCGACAGGTGGGTACCGTTCGAAAGAAAAATCTTATCGATATTAAATTTGTTATGCATCAGCCGGGGATTGAACCACGACCTACAGAACAGAAGGCGAACACAAGACATTTATAACCCGTGCCTTGATCGACACTGTTTTCAAAGCGACCTTTACGTCACAAAGCCTACGTAGCAGTTTGGGTCTCCCTGTGTGCGACGTTCGGACTGAAGTCACCGGCCGACGAAAAAGTGTTCATTGGTGATAGGATCTCTGATTGTCATGAATTTATCAAGTTGAAGTTGAATTTTTCGTGTTACAGAAACTTACGGGAACGCTGCCGTCACACCCGATATCTGCCAACCTATGTAAGGAGCTCTCTGGATTACAGTTTGGAAATGAAAATCCACACAAAAGTTCTCCTGTAGATTTAATATTAGAAGCTGATATATACAGTAAAGTAAAAGTAAATAGGCATTTTTAGAAGTTGAATAGCACAAAACACCGTTTTTGGATCGATAGTTACTGAACGTTACACGAAATGACAATCACATAGAGTAGTTTCTACATTTCATACTGGAATAAGTTTTAATAAGCTCCCTTGCTCGTCTCACGATGCTCGACGCACTACGATTCAGACGCAATTCAGTAGTCGACAACATCCCGATAACTCCCTTACAGCAACTCAGAATGTTAATTCATCCGACACTACGATCACAAATACACACTGCCCATTATGTAGAGGCATGCACCCCCTGTGGTGATACACAGAGTATTCCAAACTCACAGTTGAAGAGAGAACGCTTGTTGTGCAGCAGTACAGAATTTGCAGCAACTACTTGGCAACAACACATACCGTTGGAAAGTGCCACAGCAAGGTTTCACGCCATCTTTGTGGAAGGCTATATAATTACTAGAACTTCACAGAATACGGCATGACCCTAATCCGAAGTTTAATAGTCGCCGCTTCTTAACTCTCTCTCTCAAGCTGCAAAAAATAGCTCTTACAGATCTTGTAGAATGAGAAGTCAACTCTCGACCTATATGTGTACATCCCGTATTAACACAGTCCCTACAACGGTACTGAGCGGAGAAGTGATTTCGAAGCATCACTTCCCAAAGAAATCCAGTTCATTCGACGAGCGAAATGACTTATAAACGACAACGGATTCGATCTAGCCAAATACTGACACCTTGCTATTATATAACCTTTTGAAGCCACACCCACATCATTTAGACCCCGTTCTTGAAGATTACATGAAGCTGACCATCATTCGAATACCTCCCTCACTTTGTACAGTTCCTCATAGCTGTACTCAGTAACTTCATGAAGTTCTACGAAGCATCAGAGGAACTTTGTGCCGCCCTAGTTTACCTGCGTATGAATGGACTCAGGTGTTTACTTCTCACTATTTGATACTTTTCATGATCCGAGTCAACCATCGTGACGTCTTTAACCCCGAACTCTCACACTATAGGATTTATTACATATTTCGCCAATATCGCCAATCTGGCATTTCTGATTACTATACTACAATCTGGAATACATTTCTTAATGTATATAATGTACACCCGATTTCTCTCAGAGCCATTATCGTTTACAGTGGCATTTGATTACTGCTGGGACTCACATGGACTGTGTTTGAGCAACAGATGTTAAGAACATCGAGACTCACCATCATATACTCTTACTCTTACAAAAATGAATTTATCGAAATAGTATACCTCAACCCGACACTTGCCGGTCAGGTACTTCGCCACTAAGTTGACCCAAAATCAGTGCATCTGGTCTACGACCAGCCCTTTAGGTTTTATACTCCCTACTAACCCTATATATCTACGATGGGCGGAAAAAGTAGATTGAGAAGCCGAAAAGTTTAGAGTTTAGAAACACTCCCAGACTGATCTTCTAGGTCCCTACCCTAAGGATAGAGGTCATCACATATATTACTGAACTGAATTCAAAATCCCAATTTTTTATAGTTAATTTTAAGTACTTTTAAGATTAGTGTAAAGTATACTGTACCGTTTAATACCGAACGGAGTTTCAGACAAGGTGATTCGTTATCGTGCGACTTCTTCAATCTTATTATGGAGAAAATAATACGAGCTGCTGATCTACGACATAATGGCACTATCTTCAACAAAAGTGTCATGCTGTTAGCGTATGCCGACGATATTGACATAATCGGCATGAACACGCGAGCAGTCAGTGCAGCATTCTCAGAGTTGGAAAGAGAGTCGCGTCGGATGGGTCTCACGGTGAACGAGGGCAAGACGAAGTATCTAGTGTCAACAAACAAAGAGTCCCGGCGTCTTGGACAGCACGTCACTGTTGACAACTACGCTTTTGAAGTAGTAAGGGACTTTGTCTATCTTGGAACCAGCATTAACAGCAGTAATGACGTCAGCTTGGAGATCATGCGTAGGATAACTCTTGCTAACAGGTGTTACTTTGGGCTGGGTAAGCAATTGAGAAGTCGAGCCCTCTCTCGAAGAACGAAAACTACACTCTACAAGTCTCTCATCATGCCTGTCCTAACATATGGCGCTGAAGCCTGGACAATTTCCACCTCGGATGAGCGAATACTTGGAGTTTTCGAGAGAAAAGTCCTACGCAAGATCTTTGGACCTATTTGCGTTGGTGGCGAGTACCGAATAAGGTACAACCATGAGCTGTACGAGCTGTATGCCGATATTGACATAGTAAAGCGCATCAAAATCCAGCGGCTGCGCTGGCTAGGTCATGTCGAGCGAATGGAAGAACACGCTCCAGCTAAGAAGGTGTTATATTCGGAACCCGCTGGAGGACGACGCAAAAGAGGAAGACCAAACCTCCGGTGGAAAGACCAAGTACTGGAGAACCTGACGGCGCTTGGAATTTCTAACTGGCGCCAGCTAGCGAAGAACAGAGATGGCTGGCGAAGCATGTTATTTTCGGCCTAAATCGATATTCGGTTGTTATGGCCACATAAGTAAGTAAGTATACTGTATTTTCATTTACTTTTTATTTTTAGTTTTTTTGTTGCATTCTTTCCGCCTCGGGTAGAGGTTCCGTGTCTTTTGCAGTATTCCAAAGGGACGGAATGTCTACACCAGAAGACATAAGTCGCACACTGCTAGCATAAATTTGGAAAATTGGTACCATGTTAAATGCATTCGATATACTTTCATTAAAACTCCATTCTTTGAATTCCTACATGGATTACTTTGAGCATCAGTTGGCAACGGAATCTGATGAACATGGTGAACAATTTAAAGGGTTACACCACTGTAGAATTTTCAAAAAATGGAAAATTTTTTTTTTATCTTAAATAGTCATTAATAGTCTCAAAAATAATATACTAAAGGATGGAAGGCGGGAAAAATGTCTAAGTGTCTGAATTTCGAGTTTTGTCGCAAGACGTCTGAGGTATTCTCCGAGCACCTTTAAACTTTAAACGCGTTTTTCTCGAAACCACTTTTTTGAGCTGGCCGGAAACATAACTCGAGCAAATCTTAACCGATTGATTTGAAAATTTTTACAATACATTTGAAATCGTTTTCTTCAGCGACGTACGTAGGGGTTTTTTGAAATTGTGCATATTTTTTTATTTATAAACAATTTTTTGACGATTTTTTCCAGCATTTCCCCGCATCAGCGGTGAAACAGCTGCACAGCCGCCATTTTGTTTTTGAATCGCGCAGCTTAATTGTTTTTTTGGACTTCAAGATTGACATTAAAAAACAATTTTTACAGAATTTGAATATCTCCTTTTGTTTGGCCTACAAAATTTCAAAATTCCCGAAATATGCTTTTTTTTTGTGCTCTACAGTGGTGTAACCCCTTAATTAGACATGGCTACCTATTGAATAAAGTTACAAACGAAAGAGTATTCACTCTATAGTAGCAGATTTGTGCTAAACATCGTTTGAGAATTGCCAAGAATTAAAAGAGAATGCATTAAATGCATGAAATACCAAAACTTCTACTCGTACTTATATTTGTAAATATTACGTTAAGAGTTTCTCCTTTGGCTTGGTGATTTATAGTAAAATTTGACGTATAATATTTTTTCCACACACACTAACCAAGTAAAATCAGGTTTTGTGGGAGATTTTTGCAACAACTCTGTGTAAATATGATTTGCAATTAGAAGTACATCCGAATGATAGTTATTTGTTTACACTTGATACAAACAAATGGTTATACAACACGCATGATGCATGGCCTAGCCGGCCAAGAGTTGCACAATGTGCAGTTTACCTGCGTATTTTCATACCAACGATAACGACGTGTAAGCACGATGTTATGCTTTTGCTTCTCAGTTTCTGTTTAACTTTTGACGAAGCAAGACTGTAGCGCATGTTGAAAAAAAAAACAGTGAACTGAAAAGTAAACGACAATATTCTACAATGCTTGATTACCATTTCACAGTACACAGTTTTTGAATGAGCGGAGCACGGGACAAATATCACAAAAGACGTTTTCTGCGAAATTACAGCTTGCATACCTTATTACTTGCCACTCATATTCGGTGCCTTGTCATAAGACTGATCGCGATAATATTTTATACCAATCGTTTTTTCTGCAAAAAATCGAGAAGAGCTCCTCCCACATCTGCGCCTTTGTGACCAGAATTAGATATCAAAAATAGATAGATAAAATCAAAAAACGTACAACTGGATTAATATCTTTCACGTACTTCAAAATGAAAGTTGAAGAACAAATCGATATGACCTTGACCTGATATGAGTGATGCGATGCGACTTGTTATATCAGCTAATAATTTTGCAGCCATGAGATCGATGAAATCTTCAAACACTGTCGAGAATAGATAATTGACGTGACCGCTACCTTATATATAAGTGTTTTTTACAGGTGAGCAACACGAAAAGGATCATATTGAGAATACCCAGAAAATGTCCGTTATTTGGTGAACCAATAGTTTGATTTTTCCATGAAAGGGTAACCCACTTTCCGTAAGAAATTTGATGGTACTTATGACTCGTTTGAGAATTTTTTGCCAGTATTGAGCTTTTCGTTCTATTTATTCTATTCATTATCTATTCATTAAATTACATAAAAATGAGAAAAAAATATAATATAGTTTGAAATAATGTATATAATAGCGAAGAAACTGGGCTATATTTTAAGTGCTGAGTAAGTACAAGCCAATTCACTCTAGCGAGACGAAAAATTGACTAGCGAATCCAGTTGACTTTTCATAGTTTCATGTTAAACAATACGATCCGATGTATGTTTCCAATAGCAGAAACCTTCACCAGCAAGAGTTTTTTTAGGTGGACTTGAGATGAGCTTGCATAGAAGCAATATATTCTGCTCGTTGATGAAGTAAACACAACTAAAAGCTCTTTGTTTTGATGTGTACGATTAAAAAGTCCCTTTTTATATTTTCTAGAGCTTTCGGTGCTATTTTGTGGTGTTTAATCTACTGAATACTTCGAGAAGAATGCTTTGTCACAATTTTCTAATTTGTATGAATCCTTTTCGACCCAGAAATCAACCATTCCATTTGTGAATAAAATTTCCCTAAGACCAATATTAGGCCTGTAATCGGGTTGTTTGAAAAATCATCTTCTACTATCCGACAGTCTTTTACAGCTGCGTCCGGTTTGTCGATTTCAGAAGCAGAACTTAAGCTTGAAGAAGTGGAAGGCTGAATTCCGATGTCAGCTTTTGATTTCTCTCGTTATCAGAGTAAAGGGGTGAAAATGGTTATTCGGTTTTTGAATACAAATACTAAAAATCAAACGGTTAACCGTGGTTTGCTATAAAAGTTATTTAGGCTTAATAATGTTAATAAGTTTGGGTGGAGGCTGAATTTTCCGACAGTTCTCTCATTATTCCTATCCTAACATATGGCGCAGAAATCTGGACAATTTCCACCACGGATGAGTTTTCGAGAGAAAATTTCTGCGCAGTATCTTCGGACCTATTTGCGTTGATGGCGAGTATCGAATAAGGTATAACGATGGGCTGTATGAGCTGTATGCTGACATTGACATAGTCAGGCGAATCAAAATCCAGCGGCTGTGCTGGCTGGGTCATGTCGCGAGGAAGACCTAACCTCCGGTGGAAAGACCAAGTACTGGAGAACCTGACGACGCTTGTAATTTCAGAACACAGATGGCTGGCGAAGCATGTTATATTCGGCCTAAATCGATATTCGGTTGTTATGGCCACATAAGTAAGTAAGTAAGTATGAACCATTTGAGACGCAGCCGCGGTCAACATTTACATGAAATCCTCTTTGAACACTGAATTATATAGATCGTTTTATCTACTCAAATAAAGACTTCATAAATTTCTCTAAATTTTATGTTTTTTTTTTAACAAATCCGAAAGCTCTTAAAAATCACCCTTTATTACGCACATTTCCAAATATATTTATTTTCATGTACATATAAGTGATCATATCTATTTAGTTGCAGTTCAACGTCTTTATGATTTCTTGTGTGAAGTATATGGACTCTTTACTTTGGTATGAGAAGTAGGTGTGGGTTTCGGCCAATTCTGCTAATTTTTAGATATATAAATTATATTAGTTATCTGAATCAAATTGTACGTTATATTTCACTTAAAATGAAAAATATTTTCAACAGAATATATATATATATATATATATATATATATATATATATATATATATATATATATATATATATATTATATATATATATATATATATATATATATATATATATATATATATATATATATATATATATATATTTCCTAAATTTTTGTCAGAAGATTTCCTGGTGCGATCTATTAGACAACGCTTTTCACACGGCCGGGAATATTTTGCGAAAATACGTTTGCTTTTATATTACGATACCTAGACAAAGACAAACATTTGAAAGTACCATCTGCTCAATTGGAATGGCTTGAAGTTGCATGAGGATTCAATGATACATGGACTTCCCACTACACTAACGCAGTTGATCTGACGAAAACCATCGCTGTTTTTATATTGACATTGGTGCCAGTGGTCGTATTTTTCACAAAGGGGTCTTCCGCAATTGCCAATTTCATCGAGCAATGAGTGCGAGCCAGCTATTTTGGTTGTTGATGATGCTTTTGCATTTGGAACAAATTTAATGAAACCATATGCAACCATATGAAAAACACGAGTGTTTTTGAGGGCCTATTCAATTATCGTTTGTCCAGAGCCAGACGAATGATCGAAAACACATTTGGTATTTTATCTTTGAAATTCCTAGTTTTTCGGAAACCTCTGCTGCTTGTACACTACACAACATTTAATAGAATTGTTCTCATCATAATTATCTCTTACTTGATATTCAGACATTTAAAAAATTTTGTTTATGGAAGACTGCACGCGAAACTATTTTCCTTCTTTTCTTAACGCTTTGTCAACTCTTATGAAAATCAATTACCGAATGATAGATGCCACGTTTGACGCTTTCCCTCATACCATTTTGTTTGCTCTTGTCAGCAAATAACATACATATAAACGAACAAAACTTCTTTGTTAAATGCCATTGTGGATCGTTGAAAGGTGGACAATTTTTGCCCAAATATATTTGACTCGAAGAGCAAATATATGCTGTTCACACTTAATATCAAATAACTGCGGAAATATTCATTATTTATATACAATATATTACATAAACAACACACTACAAACAAAAAAATCCAACACACCAGTGTGTTCCGAATATAGCATAATCTTGCTGGATCGTGGTCTTCCATTCCTTTGACAGAACATAGCCAGCGCAGTCGTGAATTTTAATGCGCTTTGCATAACGCAAACAGGTAGAATAATTTTGTGCAGGACCTTTTTCTCTAAAACTGTAAGCATACTCCAATATGGAGTTAAAATTGTTCAGCCTTCAGAGCCATATGTAAGGATAAGCATGAAGAGAGACTTGTAAAGTTTTCTTTTATTACCGGCTTTCTACTTTATTGGATCTTCTAACTTATACTTAGAACTAACTATAAAAAAAAAAACACATTCACATATAAATTACACACACATATTTTATATACATATATGATATATACCAAATTCTCATTGCCAATACTTTGAGCTATTACGCTTTAACATTCAAATTACCTTCATTTTTAAAACGTTCTTTCTCTTTAGGCAGTTATGTCCTTGGCTTTTTAGTAGGCATTTGCCTCTCAAGCTAAACTAAATAGTTCTAAGCAAATGTGGAAACTTCGTCAGTTACAATCGGAATATGTAAGTCTCTGTGGATATTAGAGTTTTTATTTTACCAAGGAGCATTAGTAATCATTCGAAGGATTTTAAATTGGGTTCTTTAGAGCTTTTCCTCATTTGGTGGTAGTGCAGTACCCCAGAGTTGGCTGTCATTAAACCTCATAAGTTTAATGACAGACTTATAAAGTAGTATTTTATAATCCAGTTTGAGCATGGACTGTCTTTCTAAGAGCTTCATTTACTTTATGCTTTTTTGGGTTGCTTTGGTACTTATATGTGAGTCTGCGATCGAGATGCATTCCGAGATATTTTGTGTCTTAAGCCTGAGGGATCGGCTTGGAGTTAATCAGCACAGGTGGACAAGAACTCCTGCATAGAGTTAACTTGATGTGAACATATCCGGACTCATAGGCGTTTATTCTGCAGCAGTCAAGCCATTCTTGGAGTGTATTTACATGTTCTTGGAGAAGTTGTGATGTCATTATCGGGTATGGATGAGGGCATAATATGGCATAGGTGACTGTATTGGCGTTGGTCGTCATATAAGCAGTGTATATTATATCGTATAGAGCAGGGAACCTTATCAGACCAAATCAAACGCCTACGTTATATCGAGAAATACTGCGGAACAGTAATATTTTCTTTCGTAAGTGTCTTGTATAGGGTTTAAACTGCGGTGGAGTTGCTCAAAAGTGCTGTGATTCTCTCAGGAACTAAACTGATGCTCAGGTATGATGTTTCTGTGGTTAATCCCATTTCTAATGCGCTTTGTTATCAAATTTTTAAAGAGTTTTGAAAAAATTGATAACAAACTAATGGATCGGTAGGACGCAACGTTTGTGGGGACCATGATAATTTGGGAGATTTTACGTACCTGCGGAAAGCAACCGCTGCGAATTATTACATGAAATATATGCATGAGATGCATTATAACTATCCTTGGGAGGTGTTGGATCATTTGTCCTGTAATCAAATCACGTTCTGGAGATTTTTTAGTGTTTTTTATAAACTCTTTTTTGAGATCGATATACCATTAATGCTGCAATTAGGGTGAACTGATGGCAACGGACTATCGAGGATAGCCATATTAGGGGTAAATACTTGCAGTAGGTGATTGGCAAGCAATTCCCTCTTCTACATCACTTCTTGCCCAATCACCATTAGGGGGACGGATTGGAGACTTCGCTTGTATAGGACTTGTTGCGAGCCAAAATATGAAATATGCACATATGCATATTTTGCCTCGCGACATATTTCCCGAAATTGGGAACTACATATTTGTCAATATACATACCAACATTGCTCGAAGTTGTGATATACACAATCCATACTAATATTACTTATTATTGTGGAATGTCAGAACATTGCGCCAACTGAGTTGCAGCTGGGTGTATTTTCACACCAAAGCACTTTCCCACACAATTCGTAGTTCTGCATTTACGTAAGCATACCTGTATAAGCATACATGACAACTAAAATCACGCGGTCATACATATGTGAGAATATCAAAAGCTCCTTTCTCATGTAGAATATATACACATGGAGAGTGCATCGATCGTGTACATAAACCCATATAGTACATACATACACACAAGTGGTGTGAATATATTATGGTATGTTATATGTTGGTATGTGGGTAGATTGATATGTGGCTAGTGTTAGAAAAATGGATATAAGCTGCCAGCTTACTGAAGGCAGTGGTTGTTCAGTCGTGAGTCTTACTTCGTAGTGTTAGCATTAAGAAAAAGTGTAAATACTGCGATCCTTACGAGGCCCTCCAGTATTAGCTTAAAAGTTTAAGAACAAGTGTAAATACTGCGATCCTTACGAGGCACACCAGCAATAAAGTAAAAACCGCAAGTATCCTTGATAAAATATAATTGTTTTATTTCAGTCAACGAGTGAGTTAGACTCGAGGGATATTTAGGAGCTTAGGTCTAAGTGTCAATCTTGTGAGCTAGGGACTTAGTAAGTGTTGTGGAAAAATAGTACACAACAACCTTTTTAATTTTTTAGTCGTTCGCCATAGTGGGAAGTTTTAGTTTTCTGTAGGACAGAAAGTCTCAAAATATTCATGAAATTCAGAGATTTCTTTCTCTTTTATAAAACGATGAAGTTTTTTGATACAATTGTTCAGCTTCTTTTTCAGATATGGGGATCTATACTTTTCCCATTCACGCCTTATAGATTTTTTTTTTCAGAGAGGAACTCTAGAACGTCTTGGGGTACGCTCTTGCCGTGTTGATGGCTTAATGTAGGGTGTGTAAATTTTCACTGCTTGGGAAAGCAGCTACGGTCACTTGGAAATAGCTGAGCTTATTATCTGTTTTGATTTTAGAGAAATATTAATATTCAGATGTGAGCTGATACACATTTTATACTTGAGCTTTCTTGACTATAAGCAGACAGACGCTTATAGTCAAGATAGCTTTTTCCATTTTCCTGATGAGAGTTTTCAGAGATAAGGCTTATTATCGTGTGAGAATGATCGGAAAATAATTCCAAAGAGGAATGCAGTACATTCTTCAACCCTCTAGTGATTGCAAAATCAATAAGGTTTGGAGTCTTCCGTCTATCTATTGGCCAGTATGTGGCGTTCCATTTAGATAAAACGTCAAGTCCAAGTACATTTACCACTGACAACGGCTTTCCTCCTTTAGGAGTTATTAAACGTAAGCCCCACCGCATATGCTTTGCATTAAAATCTCGAGCAGCTATAAATTTAGTACCGAGAGTACTAAAAAATTGGTCTAAAAAAAGGTTATTTTATTTTTAACATATAAACATGTAAGTTCAAATATATGAGAAAATAATTTCATAAAACTATTATTTAATAAATATTTTGTTTTATTAATAGATATATTAATTATTATTAATATAAGCCAATATAATAGAATTTTTTGCTTGTATATCCTTTAATAGGAACAAATATTCCGCGCAACACAGCTAACTATTTAACAGAAGAGAATGATAATGGCGGCAAATATGTTGGACCAAACGGGACGCTGCTAGATGGCAATTCTCATAAAAAATTCTTTTCGCTTTGTAACACAGCGTTGCACTGAATTTGTACAAAATCTTGTATAATATGTATGGAGGATTATCCTTAAAAAAGTTTGAAAATAAGAAAGTGCTAGAGAAAATCCACGAAGTTAAATCCTTAATTTCGAAGCTAAATGAAAAAGAAAAAAAGATAGACTTAGCTTCAAAAAGGCTAAACTGGCAACACTGATGTAGCAGATACTCCTCCGCTGTGCACAACGTCAGCTATCTTGTTATTGATTTGTTTTTTCTTTTCTTCTGCTAGCTTCTGCGTTGTACGGGAAAGCGTTGTTGCATCAGGAAGCATATTTTCTATATCAACATTTGCTCCATACTTTGCTCCAATATTAATAAAAAATGTACACTTTTTAGACACTTCGATTCCTTAACTAATTGACAGCACTTATGACGGCTTAAATTTGAGGATTGTCTTGAAGAATATTTGAGAAGTTTGGAACAGCTGCGGCAGTATAAATAGCCTCCCAAAATTACTCCATCCTCCTTAATTACTTCAGATAATATGCTCCATATTTCACTTCTCCCCTTGCGTTGCGGAGATAAGGTGTCAATACTTTTTGAAATTTGCTCAATCACAAAAGTCTGGTCGATCGGCATTTTTTTAAGCGGTGAGGTGTTGCTTGCCCATGTACTTTGAAACAACTTAACCTATCGAATTTTTTGGTTCCTCATACACATCAATGCCATACATAGTGTTATGCTGCAACTAGCCACCGACGTAGCGTAAGTACGTACCGCCTGTACGTAAGAGCAAAAATTTGTCCAAAGTTATGCCCGTAGCAGCGACGGAGAAATCGACTGTTCTTTCTTATATACATACATAACAATATTGCCATGTAACACTGTGCGTGCATGCTTTTAATCACACTTACCATTTTCATGATCAAATTTCATAATATATATGTTAGAAACTAAAAAAAAAATTAATATACGTGAAGTATATTTTAATAAATAACTAAACACGATGATAGTTTTGATTAATTAAAAAAAAAACTAAACTTTTTTAGTTAATTTTTTATTCATTTATAAAAGTCTAAGCTGGTAACCCTGTATACATATAGAGCGATCAGCTGACACGTTTTTACGTTAAAAATCTGATTGCTGTTGATTCTCTCCGCTACGAGCAACGTCTACGTCACCGTCATACGGTGGTGAGTTTTCGTTAACACGACGTTCCCATAAGATAGGTCGTGTCAGCTGACACGTTCTACGTTTTTACGTCGGTGGCTAGTTGCAGCATTAAGCTGCAACTAGCATGATATGATGACGCATATTTTGCGAAAGCACACGGACGACATTAAGGTTGCGCCCATCTTTCAAATCACTGAGAACCGAGTGAATTTGAGAGAATGGGGCGTCGCAGTAGTTGTAAGAGTTTGATTTATTCGTTCATTCTTCCGCATTGTTTATATTTTTCCTTTCAATTTGTTCGCCATTTTGTCATCTCCTCTCGCAGCTGAACTATTGTGTCGTCATATCTAGAAAATCTTCTTTGATGGGCGCAATATTTGTTTCTATTATTGCTGGTAAAAGCACAAAAGTAAAAACATTACCAGTTGCTTTCAGACCGCGAGGCAGGCATGGTTGCTGCTTGCTTAGTTATGCGATGCATGATCGTGTTTTTTGTCTTAATCCGCATTTAGAGACAAAACCATTTGCATGAAAAATATTTTCAATTCACTTTTGATGTTTCGTTCGGGATTACATGGGCAAAAATGTTTCTCGGTGTCATATGAACTCCTTTAAATGTTTTTTTTATGTTTGACATTACGAACAGTGTTCAGAGTGTAAAAAAATTTTTAGAGGTAGATGAGGCTAAAAAATTTTGGTAGATTCTAAAATTTAGCGGTTGGTTTTAATGAAGTAAAAGGTAACATCATCATCTTTTACTTCATTATCAAGTCGTTTTTTGTTTATTATTCAACAAAAAGTTTCACATTTATTACTAATATACAAATGTATTACATAAGCAAAATTATTCATTTCGCGTTTTATTGTTACACATGTAACAAATTTAAAATTCTTTTGGTGGCTCAAATATTTTACTACTTTCACATATTTGTTTTATTAAAATTTAATTAGGACATTCACAATAATAAATATGTGGCACATAAAGCCCCAAAGGGCTCATTGGCCGAGCTTCTCTTCCATTACTGTTGTGCGTCTTAAATTTGGACAGTATTAGAAGGGACCTACTTATTTTAACCGGTTCCGAACGGCAGAACACTTGTGACATCACTTTTTCTGAGCTTTGTCACAGAGTTCTTTTAGACGCTTTTTCATGGCAAGGTGTTACTGTCGAAAGAATTGCCAATTGCTTGCCGACAGGTGGGTACCATTCGAAAGAAAAATCTTATCGATATTAAATTTGTTATGCATCAGCCGGGGATTGAACCACGACCTACAGATCAGAAGGCGAACACACTAACCACTGAGCTACGGCCCAGATGTCACATTCCTGCATGCGCTGATCTGGCTCTGTACACACAGCAGCTCCACAAGGGCCTGTATTAACCCTCGCATGGACCTCAATGCTTGCAAAGGGACCCATGGGATCAAAAACGACTACACACACGAACATTGATAACGGCTTCGAGTGGGGACCCAATACATCATCGACAAGAATTATCAAAACAACAAATAGTTTGAGAATACTACAGTAGCATGTGGCACCGATACTTTTGGAAGGAGCTCAATCATTCGGAGATCACTAGGTGACGCACAACCGATAAGCAGCAAGCTGACAGAATACATTGCTGCTGAAGCCAAAGGAACGCTGCAAGCGCACTTGGAGCGGTATATCACACCTATGGCACAAAACAGCGTAACGTGAACTGACTCCAAAAATAGGTTGCCCTATCATTCACATTTCACAACTAAAGCGGGTGCTAAACAGCTGGACTATTGATGGAAAACTAATATGGAATGCCTGGATACTGGTGCATCACATTCTATAATCAAGAGCGATTTGGTAGAGAGTTTTGATCTTTTATAGGAATAAAATTGCGTACAGCAAATGGTGAGGATATACAAATTCTGGGTAAGATAAAGAAAAGAGTATCTATTGGAAATAATACGTGGGAACATGACTTCATTGTGGGCGCGATTTTTAAGTTTTCATCTACGTATAATAAGCACTGCTTGTCCGCAAGTATTGACAAACTTTGACAGCTTGAACATCTTGTTCCAAAAATATGCATTTTCTATTTAATGCTTCTTCCTTGTCCATCTCTTATTCTCGCCTAGATGGCTTATTTTGCTGATGTTTGCAAAACACTTATTGCAAGGTTTATCTCAAATGAAATGCTATATTTTCTGTTTAATGACATTATCAAAAACTGTAGCATTATCAAAGTCGATCCCTTTAATTTCGCTTGTGTTAATATAATTTCTGTAAATTTCTAGTATGCCTATAGCAGTTTCAAGATAAAGCTTATTGGTAACTCTGCGGCCATAGTGTGAAGGAAGTTTTGGTAGATTATTTATGTACTCGATTAAAAACCTCCTATCGTTAGCATTGTCAACGTGACGGTATAGTTTCTTAATATCAGCAAACATGCCTCCCACGGATTTATTCACCCAATTTCTCATCTGCCATTTTCCTACATTTAAAGTAGCCTATCATCGCCTCTCTTTATTTTTCTCACTAGCCTAACAGTGTTCAATCTATGGACGGAATTTTTCACAAGTAATCGTTTTCGTTTGACTTTCACTCCAGAATTCTTTAAATATTTGTCCTCTTTCGTCTTCTATAATTTCGTCAAAGTAACGATGTTTTTTTAAAAATTGAATTTTTTACGCCTACAGAAAAACCCTGCATGCAAGCGCAACGCGAGAAAAGGAGTGCAGAGAGACTTCTATTCAGACACAAGAAAAGAGAACAAGAAAGATGCGAGTGTGAGGAGATAGAGATGTGTATCGAGGTGAATGAGACTCGAAAATCTTCAAAAAGATATGGCGCCGGAAGAGCGGCTTAAATCACGGAACTTCTTCTTGTCGTGATGGAAATGGGAATCTGGTTACAGATGTCCAGAGTGTATTGAGCCTATGGAGGGAACACTTCTCCACGTTACTGAATGGCGATGCTACGAACAACTCCGCCGGTGGAGGAGATTGTCCGATAACCGCAATTACAGAAGATGGTGTTGGAGTTTTCGAGAGAAAAGTCCTACGCAAGATCTTTGGACCTATTTTCGTTGGTGGCGAGTACCGAATAAGGTACAACCATCAGCTGTACGAGCTGTATGCCGATATTGACATGGTAAAGCGCATCAAAATCCAGCGGCTACGCTGGCTAGGTCATGTCGAGCGAATGGAAGAACACGCTCCAGCTAAGAAGGTGTTATATTCGGAACCCGCTGTATGACGACGCAGAAGAGGAAGACCTATTCTCCGCTGGAAAGACCAAGTACTGGAGCACCTGAAGGCTCGTGGAATTTCTAACTGGCGCCAGCTAGCGAAGAACAGAGATGGCTGGCGAAGCGTATTATATTCGGCCTAAATCAATATTCGGTTATTATGACCACATAAGTAAGTAAGTAACGAATTTTTGAAAGGTAGACATATTGTGAATATTCTAAAACACAAGGGAAATAAAATTTTTTTGCAACGCGCGATTGTATTGCCAAATTTTTCATTTCATTTCTAACCAATACATGCTTTACCAGATTCCTCCTACGAAAAATTCCGACATCATTTGAAGTTACGCTATCAGCCGCAATCTTCTCAATATTCATACTAATATTAAAAAGTGGTGAAGCATGTTGGATTGATTCAAATGAAGGTGTTAATGTAATTCTGGATGATGATGTGGATTCAATTGATTCTGTTGAGTTCCTGATTTCATCTGCGGCCGCAATATCAATAGTTTGAGTAATTTGTTTTAAAATTAAGGATAAGGATTTCTCATACGCATTATAGAGGATATCAGGTCCAGAAGGTAGGTTAGTAACAACATGTTGTAGTACTTCCTCAATTTGAGGTCATCCGATTCGATTATGAATTTTAAAAAAAGAAGATACGAACAGAAATCGAAGTACTCCAAAAACATGAAACATTTAGCTGTACGATTTTATATATCAAAATTTGCAGAATGAACTTTAAAAATATTTTATAACAATTTTCGACAAGAAAAGTATGTAGAACGGTTATCTCTCACATTCCACCTCAAGCACCTGAGCCCGACATTAAATTTATAAAAAATATAAATTTTTTGAGGTAGCAATAACTCGTTTTCGAAACGCGATCAAATTGATTTTTGATCTACTGCTTCTTGAGCAAATTTTTTAGAATTTTCCGTGGATTCCTTTTGTGTTATACGATTTAGTCGTGTTCGTCTCTACAGCTATCTGTAAAACTTAGTGTCCTTTCGGAAGGGATGCAAAATAATAACGACATAAACGTGGCCCCATGCCGCACTATTGCACTTATTGTTCACATTTAGTATCTAAAAAGTCATCTTAAATCAATGGAACTTGTTTAAATCGCCATTCCCATAGTACGTTCTTAGGAAAATGCACTTTTTTGAACCTACGTAAAAAATTGTGGTCGTAATCCAGATATACTACTCGCGCATGGCTGTTCCGCTTTGTTTCTTGAATGCAAAGATGCCTTGCGAGAAATACTTCATGAAAATGCTTTTGGTAACATGCAATGCCTTTCTGTTGTCATTTAAAAAACAGGGAATATACTAATTAAAGATATTTTTCTTTTTTTCAAAAGAGTATCAATTTTTATCTTTTTATTTCTAATATTTGACGTGGGTAAATCCAAAAGAACTTTTAGTTCTTTTACTTTTCATTGGAATTTCCCATATTTGGCGTGAGTGAATTCAAATTAATATGTAGCTTTGAGTTCAAATTTATTGTGGATATATTGCAAGCATTACATTTTATGAATGAAATCCGATTTCGGTCATATGACCACCACGAGCCCGTTTACAGCGGTCGATTCTTTGAACCCAATTTTCCACCACTCTAGCACACATTTCGACCGGAACGTTGGCGATTTCGCGTTGGATGTTGTCTTTGAGCTCGTCTAAAGTTGCTGGCTTGTTGGCATAGACCAGTGACTTGATAAAGCCCCATAAAAAGAAATCCAATGGTGTTAGATCGCATGAACGAGGCGGCCATTCGACCGGACCATTTCTCGAGATAACACGTTCACCGAATTTGCCTTGCAAGAAATCGATTGTAACGTGTGCTGTGTGGCTAGTGGCACCGTCTTGTTGAAACCACATAGGACTGATGTCAAGTTCATCCAATTCTGGCCACAAATAATCTTCCAACATAGCACGATAGCGCTCTCCATTGACGGTAACATGACGGTTGTTTTCATCCACAAAAAAATACGGCCCAATCACACCTCCGGCATGAAAACCGCACCAAACAGTAACTTTTTGCAGGTGCAACGGTGTCTCAAGAAGCACTTGTGGGTTTGTTGCTGACCAATAACACATATTTTGCTTATTGACAAAGCCATTGAGCCAGAAATGAGCTTCATCCCTGAAGATGTTTTTTCGCTTTTAAAGTTGCGACAACCGACTCAGAATTTCGGTAGTAACTTTTAATAATTTCCAAACGTTGCTAGTTCGTGAACTTTACCATGATGAAAATGTTGACGTTGACTAACGTTTTGACATTGCCAGTTGATTAAAAATGTTTAAGGTTGCGTCATATAAAGATATGAAATTGTTATGTTCCTAATGGAAAACCTTTTCCTTTCCGCAGTGGCGTTTCTTGTGGAGATCAAATCAACACGCTTCGTATAATTATCGAGCAATGCGCAGAATATAAGTCCATACAACATCTTTTATTCATCGATTTCGAAAAAGCATTCGACAACGTAAAAGAAAATTGTCGGCACCTTTCCAGGTATTGAGTGGTGTACGGCAGGGCTGCATCCTGTCTCCAATTTTTTCGGTGTTTGTTACTAAATACGTCGTAAGTTCAGCTTTCACTAATTCGAACTTACACTGTGGTATACAATGTCAGATTAATAACACCTTCCGAAACTATCTAGCATATACTGACGACATCTGTTTGATTTCGTACAAGATGTGCGATCTTAAGCTAATGACTAAGGCAATACAGGAAAAACTAAAGACAACAGGACTAAGAATTAATGTAGGCAAAACAAAGGCGCTATATCTCAATGGATCTTCTACGGGACCACTGGAAATTGGAGAGCAGCAATTCGAAAACGACGATCAAATTTGTTACCGGAAATGAGTTGGATATCGAATATAGGATAAACAAGGCCAAGGTCTCTTTTGATACTCTTGCTCTGCTGTATCTAAACAATAACATAAGCCTTTACACCAAACTTCGAATATTCAAAGCAAGCGTCAAATCCGTGCTGTTATATGGCTGTACTACCTGGAAGGTAACCACAGAGATTACAAAGCGGTTGCAGACATTCATTAACCGCTGCCTGCGCCCCATACCATATCTAACGCAGGTTTGTTGATGAAAGCGAAGCAGACTAATGTTACGACTGAAATCCGAAAAAGGAAGTGACAATGGATCGGTCACACGTTGCGTAAGGAAGACGACAACAGACGCTGCGATGGAATCCGTTCCAACAATCGGGACGCAGTGTTGGCAGGCCACGCATCACCTGGCGCCGCTCAACTAAAGCCGAGATGATATCACTGAATCTTACATGGAATGAGCTAAGGGCCCTTGCGCAGAACCGGGTCCGATGGCGAATACGAACACACTCATATATACCAGGAATACAAGCTTAAATCCGCTGTTTGCTCGTATATGGCGTTAGTGAGCATATTGAGCTATTATCGACTGTGCATCCATTTTTTATGAGTTCGACACCTGTTTAAATCAATTAGTAAACATCATCAGTGATTTCATACAACAACATACATTTTTCCTCGTATAATCATGTCTAGTTTCGTGCCAGAAAAAGAGCATATGCGGGAAGCTCTACTTTTTTGCTTCAATAGAAGCAAAGAAGTAACACTTTCATAAGAAACTGTTTCACGATTTTTCTTTGTGCCATATTCGTATTTGAAATAACATAATTATGGATTTTTGCATTGTAAGCTACAGTTAGTATCATGCTATGTATAACAAATATGTACACTCTCTTTATATATCAAATTTATATTTTATGCTTTATGCTACATTCGTCATAGCTCTTTGACGCTCATACCTATGCATAATAAATTTAGTTTTAATTTGGATAACGAAACAATACGGTTGGTGTTTTAAGTTCAATATCTTCACTCCCGCATTTTATATAACATTTAACATCAAGAAAACGCTCTTGATCAAACATTTTAGCGCCCAACGTGGGGCAGTGATAATATTGAAACACCGTAAATTTTCGCACCTCTATGGAAATTGAATTCGAGAAGCAACGAATCATTTAATAAAGAGTAATTTAAATTAATTAATTAAAGTAATTAAAATTAACGTTGCATAAGAGGCCAGTTGTTTGTCTCCAAACACTTGGGCACATAGATCGTAGGTACATTTACAAAATTGTAGCTCGTCATTTTCAAAGGATTGTTTGTATATTATACATACACTGCTAGTAGCGCTATCCTCTACCGTTTCTCAGGCATCGCTACAAGAGCGCTGTTGTTGTAACTTACTACGCTATAGGAGCGTTGTTGTTAGCGGTACTTTAGCCGTAAGTAGTTGTTTATGTTTTCTTGCAGTACTTCGGCATCACACCTCCGGGCAAAGTGTATTCTTGTTGTTCATAGCTGTGATTGAAACTACGGCACCATACGCAAGTGGCTTTATCGCATATCAAATACATGTACATTGGCTCTGCTGACGTTGCAGTCGCTGCTGTCTCTACCGAAAGTGCCGTCGCTGCTATCTCTACGGACGTCACTGCTGACTATACTGACGCTGCCGTCTCTGCTGACTCAGCTGAACGGCAGCTGAGCTCAACCATGGCCGATGCCTCGCTTCTCATTTAACATCTATGAAGCTACCACGACTGTCAATTCCAACATTTAATGGCAAGTACAAAAAAAAAAATAAAAAAAAATATGTGGCACTTAAAGCCCCAAAGGGCTCATTGGCCGAGCTTCTCTTCCATTACTGTTGTGCGTCTTAAATTTGGACAGTATTAGGGACCTACTTATTATAACCGGTTCCGAACGGCAGAACACTTGTGACATCACTTTTTCTGAGCTTTGTCACAGAGTTATTTTAGAAGCTTTTTCATGGCAAGTTGTTACTGTCGGAAGAATTGCCAATTGCTTGCCGACAGGTGGGTACCATTCGAAAGAAAAATCTTATCGATATTAAATTTGTTATGCATCAGCCGGGGATTGAACCACGACCTACAGATCAGAAGGCGAACACACTAACCACTGAGCTACGCACCCATGCAAGTACTCCGACTACAAAAGCTTCATATCATTATTAGTTACAAAATTTTGATAATCAACCTAACTTGTCGTCTATCGAGAAGTTCAACCAGTTGATTAATTGTTTGAAGGAAGCGGCCTTAGAAACAATTAAGGCATTTCAAATCTCTTCTGAAAATTATCCAAAGGCGCTCGAACGTCTTAACGTTCGCTATGACAACCCTACGCACGTATTTTTGGACAACATAAACTCGCTGTTTACTATGCCGAATGTTTCCAAATCGAATGAGCAACATCTGCGCAGTCTCATTGACAATGCATCAGCCTTGTACAACTCATTGTTTTCACTGGGTTCTGAGTCGCAAATCGCTCAGGCCATGCTCATCTCGATCGTAATGAGCAAGGTCGATCAGGACATTAAGAAGAAATGGAATGAGTTTTTCGACTTTCGAGATCTTCCGACATGGACATCTTGCATTGGCGTTGTCGAACGACGTTGCGAATACTTGGAATGTATAAGTAGTTCCGGTATGGATACTAATGCAAGCAACAACCGATGAGTAAACCACGCAACCAAAAATCAACGACAAGGGTTGACCTTTAACTGTTCACCGCAAGCATGTCACGATTGCTCTAATACTGAACACAGAACATTTAGGTGCCCTCAACTTATCGGAAATACGCTTAATCAACGCTACGATGCTGTAAAACGATTGGGCCTTTGTATTAACTGTCTCGGCAAAGGTTATTAGGGTGCGAAGTGTTCATCAACGCACAGATGTCGAACGTGCTCTCGTCCACATCACACGCTGTTACATCACGATTCTAATTATCCAACATCATCCATACCACAGGCAGTATTACAACCAACAACGATGGTACACAAACTTCAGATGCAGTTGTCCACACACACACACGGACACTTGTTTGAATCGAATTATACTAGCTACGGCGTTAGTACTGGTTAAGGATGCAACAGGCAGTTACAGAATTGGTCGCGTTTTACTAAACTCCTGCTCACAGGTAAATTTCGTATCTAATGAGGTCGCACAAACGCTTCACTTGCCTCGTAGCAGAAGCAACTTGGAAATTCGCAGCATTGGAGAGTTGCAAACTCAAGTTAAGTATCGCACGTTTACCACAATCAAATCACGCTTTACGGAGTTGGAATTGTCACTCGATTTCTGTGTCATATCGCACATTGCCTATCATCCTGAATCAGAAATCGATATAACATCATGGAATCTACCCAAGAATACACCATTAGCTGACGAAAAATTCAATAAGTCGCGCCGCATTGATTTACAACTTGGTACTGAAGCATTCTTTGAGTACTTATCCGTTGGGCAAGTAAAACTTGGTCCAAATTTGCCTGTACTGCAGAAGACCCTCCTAGGTTGGGTGGTTTCCGGTCGCTGCGATACTACCTCTACAACACCGCACAGCTATGTGTTATCCATCGACGATTCCATAAACCACAGCATCGAACGCCTGTGGCGTATTGAAGATGTTAGCCAACCAGCTGATACCTACACTCCCGAGCAACGCAAATGTGAGGACATTTTCAACAAGACTGTTCGCCGAGAAATCGAATCGAATCGTAGTTCGTCTTCCGTTCAAGGATAATCCTAGTTTGCTAGGACGCTCATATGAAACCGCCCGTTTGGACCGCACACCAAATGTCAAGAAAAAATATACAGAATTCATGTTAGAGTTCCAACGTTTGGGCTATATGAGCTTGGTGAGTACGCCGAAATTGAATGTACCACACTCTTATATAGCCCAAAACTGTGTATTTAAACCGAACAGTACCTCAACGAAGTTACGAGTTGTCTTCGATGCCTCCTGCCAGACTACGGTACAGAAGTCACTAAACGACTTGTTGATGGTTGGGCCAACCGTACAACCCGAGCTATACACGCTTCTCCTTCGTTTTCAGTTGTATCGCTAACCAATTATTGCCGACATTGTTGAAATGTTCAGGCAGGTTATTGTTGATCAACCAACAACCACAACCAAATGCTGGGAGCATTCAGTTGCACGGTTTTTGCGATGCATCTATCATTGGAAATACGTTTCAACGTGTTGTAACCCCGCCGATCTATTGTATTATCAAAAGGATGTTCGGTGGCTGAGCTGTAGTGCTCCACATGTTTAGGGCGGTAGTGCATATTTGCTACAACAACAAGACGAGTGGCCAACACACAAGCGAGGTGATATCGATCAGAATATTGTTGATTCGGAAAAACGCAAATCGGCCTTTGCTGTTACTAATGTTACCAACCATCTACTCGAAGCTATCTACAATATCAGTTCGCATAGCCGTTGTTTGCTAATCGTAGCCTGGATGCTTCGCTTTACCAGCATAAGCAGAAAATTGTGTTCTTTCGATACATCTTCTCTATCGCCACAAGAATTACTACGCATTGTATCATTTGGAACTTGCAGACCAAACATTTCTCCGATGACTCCAAGCACTTAGAAAGGGAAGAGAGGTCAGCAGCCATTTAAAATTTTTAAATCCTTTCTTGCAGGTGACTGATGGTTTTACGCTACTTGGTTGTAGGTCGCTTGGATTTGGCAAATGTTCAATACACCCAGATACATCCGATATTATTCCCAGGCAAAGATACTTTTGTTTAGCAGTATATATAGTTTCTTCACCGTCAGAACTACGACTCGGGCCCAAAGACACTAATTGGTCTAATCCGTCTTCGATTCTGGATTGTCAATGCACGAGAATTAGCACGCCGCGTCGTTCCTTCGTATGTACACTGTGCCCATTATCGACCAAAACTGGTAAGAAAAATAATGGGCAACCTACCTGTCGAGCGACTAACGCCATCGAGACCATTCTCAAGATGCGGTGTGGACTTTTATGGTCCAGTTAACACGTACCTACGTATCCGCAGCAAGGTGCCATTCAAGAGCTATATAGCCATTTTTATATGTTTTGCAACGAAGGCAGAGCATGTTGAAGTGGTCTGCGCTTTGTCAACGAACGCTTTCATTGTTGCCTTGAAGCGTTTGGTGGCCAGGCGCCGACTTCCTTCAGACATCTTTTGTGACAATGCTACAAACTTCACAGGAGCCAGCAACAAATTAGAGACACATAGACAATTTTTTTTTCAAGGAAGAAACGATCCATTCCATCTAAAATTTTTGTTTAAATGAGTTCATAAACTTTCATTTCATCCCTTCCAGGGCCCCCCATTTTGGCGGCCTCTGGGAGTCAGCTGTTAAGAGCGTCAAGGGATTGCTCAATCGTACTCTAATGAGTAACCGGCTGACATTCGAAGAACTAACCACTGTAACCGCAGAAGTAGAGGAAATTTTAAACTCTCGTACATTGTCTCTGCTCTCGTCGGTCCCGAATGACCTGACTGCACTCACTCCGGGCAATTTCCTCATTGGTGATACAATGCGCGCAATGCCTGAAATCCCAGTCGTAGAGTTGAATAATTCAGAACATTGGCGACGAGTAAGCTCGTTTTGGCGTCGTTGGTCGCAGGAATATATCAACGAACTTCAGGTACGTAGTAGCTGGACAAATCTTCGACTAATGTAACCATAGGACAAATAGTTATAGCACATGATGATAACTTACCCCCTCAATGTTGGATGCTCGGTCGTATCGAATCAGTCATACCTGGCAAGGACGATCGTGTACGGGTTGCGGATGTTCGTACAGCAAGAGGAGTAATTCATAAGTTGGCTTTGTTGCAAGTATCTTGAAAGTTGCAACATACTTTCAACTGGGCCGGGATGTTGGGTCAAGCGTACGTACATAAGAAAGTGCTTCACGATTTTTCTTTGTGCCATATTCGTATTTGAAATAACATAATTATGGATTTTTGCATTGTAAGCTACAGTTAATATTATGCTATGTATAACTAATATGTACACTCTCTTTATATATCAAATTTATATTTTATGCATTATGCTACATTCGTCACAGCTCTATGACGCTCATACTTGTGAATAAAAAATTTAGTTGAATTTGGATAACGAAACAATACGGTTGGTGTTTTAAGTTCAATATCTTCAGTACTATAACACAAGTATAAGAGCAAAGGCCATACATTCTCGCTTTGATTAAAATGCCATTAAGAAGTGCTAAAATGGTATTATGAAAAATAAATATTTATTAATCATTTCTGTTCTTTATTGTTATGAACAATTATTTTCATTGAATTTCGTTCGAAGAATATAATTTTGATATATGATATATAAAAGAATGAAGAATATTATATTTGCGCATTAAAAAATCATATTAAAACATTTACCAAATTGGTCAAATTTCTCTCCTTAATAAATCACATATACGCATTTCACAATGCTCAACCATCGACGACAAGCTCCATTAGTCTATTGATGAACTACAAAAGTGTAACAAAAAGAGTTATGTTTTACTGAAACGAACTACACGCGAGAAATATCGATAACTAAGCAGCAACCGAAGCGATGGTTACGATATTTAGTGTCGAAATGATGCTTTTCCTTTTCACAGAAGGCCTGTTTTAAGCGCTTCTACGAAATGCCTGTAAAAGTAATGCGTACTTATAATAACAAAGCCAAAGGCCTTCAGTATTCTGCTACTGGGTTGCCGATCATTGATAGAGATCCTAGGCGGCCAAGAGTTGCACAATGGGCAGTTTGCCTTCGTGTTTTCACAGCCACGAAAACGTTGTATAAGCACGATGTTATGCTTTCGCTTCTCAGTTGCAGTCTAACTTTTGACGAAGCAAGACTGCTGCGCATGTCAAAAAAAAAGCACCGTAAAAGCACGTACTCTCTTTGACACAGCCATACTAATGCAAATATGTTAGTATTCGTGTGGCCGGCATTGATATAGATTATTACTCTATAGCTTTTGCTCGCGAACTTGTCTTTTCTGAGTTCGCCGAGTATAAAAATTTAAGTGCATGCATATGTGTATGCATACATTCTATGTTGCTCATACATAAATGTGATCTTATTTTCTTTAATTTCTCTTTTGCGTTTTTAAAAATGCTTTTGAATTTTTCTTAAATATTTTTTAGCCTATAACCTACTACCGTAATTATCTACGTTTAAAAATACGAACAAAATTGGTTGAAAATTACGGACGGTAAAGGAAAACATATAATTTCCATCAATTTGTTTCATATATTGTATATATGTAGATGATATTCCCGAATTCTCCAACGTCCATTTCAAACAAAAACAAATCAAAGAAATATATTATGTATCATTAATTTCTTTACCATTATCACCATAATTATCATCATAAATATGATTATTACCTTGACCATCGTGAACCCATTTGACCGACCGTTTTTTACGGTTCACATACATCGATTGTCCTTTCGATTGTTTATTTGATATATCACTTAACGAGTGTGATATTCTGCGTGCCAGCTCAACTTGATCCTCCATAGTTGGATGCAATGTAGGCGAATAAAATGCTGATGATGCATATAGTTTTCCTAATAATAATAGTAATAAAATACGAATTAGCAGGAGGGAAAGAAATGTATGATAATGTTTATTGTTTTCTGTTTGTTTTGTAACGCCTTTGTTATTGCATTGGCGATACGTAAAAAGTCAATAAGAGATACATGTATTACGGTGGAGTGGCTTTGTATTTGTGTCTTTATTTTTATTATTTTATTTTCGTTATGCTATAGCAATGAAAAGTTGCCTTATATAAGTTAATAAAACTTGCAATTATTATATATTTTCTTCTTGTAATGACTTTTAGAGGTGCCCAACCCAAAATATAAAAAAAAATTAATTTTATACTGCATTATAGCCTAGACAGACGGCAGCGTTAATCCGGATTACCGGCGCACTTAATCCGAATAAAATATTAACCTGACAGACTGCAGATTGCTGTTTTATTAGGTCTGCTCCCTTACATTACTATCACTATCAATTTCTGTCATCTGTCACTCTCGATATGAGAAAATCTACAAGAAGTACGTGAACTGAAAACTATCAGAAACTTGTAAATTGACATTCACATTTCATAATTGACAGCTGGATTTATTTGTTCGCCAACGCTTTTCATGTTGAAAACTGTTAACAATTGTTGAAAGTTTATTGTTAGCGAACACACCTAATATTTTGTAAAATGGATGGAATTCTAATTCGTCCTTAACATTAACTAAAATAAAGAGTCCGTAAATAAGAATGTTTATTTTGATTTAGTGTAGATGTAAAATGGTCGATTTGATGTACTTCTTCAAAACTCAGCAACAATGGGGGCACCTCTTAGCATACGATGAAGATGCTAATATTTTGTGCCTTTGTTTCGAAAACGGCAACTTTTTACAGGTTTTCCAAACCATTTTCGAAATAGACTGGTTTCGCTTCACGGTAATGTTTATGTGTATATACAGTATTTGAACATATGTATTTCAAAAATATGCATTTGATGTTATCAAAAACATACCAATACTTACGATTTTTCGGTTGAATCTCCTCTGAATCAGTCGCTGGTTCAAAAATTTTATTCAAATCGATTCGTTCATTCCTTGATGATGTTACATTCGATGGCTCCTAAAGATCATGTAAGGAAGAAAAAAAAATATAAGAGCGTTAGGGTGGTCTACGCACTACGTCTTATTTAGACTCGTATTTTCGTATTTAAAATCAACTACGAATTTTGTTATTGGATTACATCTAAAAGTGAGGTAAGGCAAAAAATACCCTGAAACCTTTATATTGTATGTTGCTTATAGCATTCCAAGTATTGCAACACAGAATTTGTATAGTTTTTTGGCTGCTTGATAATGATAGATCATTTGTGGCATTTCATATATTTACTTTAAATTTTTATTTTTTAGAAATTTGTAGCAGCTAAATACGACTTTCGCATAACAAAGTTCTATTTTTAAAATGAAATACGGGTAGATATAATACATATCGTCCCCCTTATTCAAGAAGCCTGAATGTGCAAATTTTCCAATTTTGAGTTATTGGGTTTACTTGATTAACCCTTGGATGTTCTATGTTATACCAAAATATACAATACCATGTGTACAAGGAAATCGCAATATTTTTCAATGCCAAGTTCAGTCTCATTTATTTAAGGCAAAAACACGAATATGGTACATTCACGATTCTGGCACACAATTGAAAAGTACATATAAACAGCAAAGTTACTATGAATGTGACACATGTGTCTGGCGTAATACTATTTGTAAAACTGTTACACTAACGGTATTAAATACTGAGAAGAATACTTCATGTAAGACATGAATTGTAATTCATATATAATTTTTATGATTGATTCAAGTGAAAGAAACAATCAATTCTGTTCTTATTGGCCGATATCAATAATTGCAATAAGATGAATACAATCAAAAACGTTCCTATTGAAAACGATAAATGTTATGATAACCGACATGGCAGTGAAAGTATTTACATTATTTTTATAATTTCCTAGATTCATGTAATTATTTTGTGTAGAGAAAAATTGCATTAAATCGTTATCTATGTAGGTTCATATGTGTAGGGTCTGCTTTTGGTAAAACAATACAAACAGACAACCACATCCAAAAATCCCATTCATCCTGTTTAATGAAATTGAGACATCCTCTGATGATTACGTTCCACCAGGAAATGTACTAACGAAGACTTTGTTGATTCTTGGCAGCTACCAAGTACAAGCAATATACTCGAGCTTTACCCATTGTACAAATGAAGAGAAAAGCATATCCACGACTCTGAAAAAACGTTTTTTTTTTAATGTAATGCCCTTGCAAAGTATTTGCTGACTGAGGTACACAAAAGTTGAACCATATAAGATTTTTTTCAAAAATAACTATTCTGATGAAGACTTTTTAGTAGCCGAAGTTCCCAAAAAAAGAGGTCACCGCTCTCCAGTTGTAGCGTTTCTATTTTGAAAAAAAATATTTAAATAAAATATGTGAAACGTTGGTAATTCCAAAAGAATATCATTATCTTTATAAAAATCTAAAGGACAACAGTAAAAGGCAGTTATACCTTATCGGAACCCAACCTTTCAGAAGATACAAATAAAATTAAATAATCTGTAAAGCAAGCAGTTTTTTTAGTTAAATTTCGGGACCACTGGAATTGGTACTACTAAAGGAAAAAATTCCAAAATATTGTCTCTAAACTGGGAAGTTACACTTTTTTATCAGATTTATATACAGGGTATTTCAACAAGAGTTGTCAAGGGCCGTTACCGAACGATGTTGACGGTAAATTGATGCTATGGACGTGAACGACGTTTATTTTCAGCAGGGCGGAGCCACATGCCATTCAGCTGATGAAGCAATGCCACTATTGCATGAGAAATTTTCTGGAAGTGTGATTACTCGAAATGGAGACTTTGAGTGGAGGCCGAGATGTTCTACTTTTTTCTTTGTGCCAACGTTAAAGATCAAGTCTAACCAATGCTCCAGCAAATATTGAAGCACTCAAATATTAGAGCTATTATTCATGAGATACAGCGAGATATGCGAAAACGTAATGAAAATTTTTTGAAGTACTGTCTCTGTTGTGCTGCGGGTCTCCCGAAGAAATGGATTCGACATCAGAGAGCAATAAAGACACGGATCCAGGTAGTGATCATAGTGAACATATTTAATAAAAGCTTATTAATTTTTTCTTTCAAAACTTTACAGCACTATTGCTGACTGCATATTAATTTAAAGTCATCAAAGCTTTAAACTGTTTGCACATGAAATATGTAAGAAAACGATTATTTTTTATAGACCAAATTAAAAATTTTTTGTGTATTTATTTATATTTTACTGAAAAATTATAATTTTACAGCATTGTTTACGATTTTGAGGTTTTGGCCAAAAAAAAAATGGAATTTTACCCATAGTGCAATGTAAGAAAAATTAATCTTAGCTATCGCGAGAGTGCAAGTGTTGCGAAGTTAAAAGCATTATTTGCGAGGTGGCGTTTGCTTTTTAAAAGCAGTAATCGTAGTTCTGCTCATCGAAATGGAAAAGAGTCCAGATTTTGTGAAGAATTTGAAAATTTATTTGATATAGCTCATGGAGAGTAGTTCCTTATCAACCAGAGAAAGAACGGGAGATTAGGTATAATATCAAGCAAAAACTGTAATCGCAATAGTCAAAATGCTCATAATAATAAATACCAGTTTATTCGTTTTCGAAGCAAAACCACCTTTATCAAAGGGCATAACGTAATAAAAATAAAAATTTTAGACGAATGGCACAATTTAAACAAAGATAACTTCAAAGCTAGAATTAAAGACGGATATGTAGGAACAGCAATAGCTAATAAGGATAAGCCAGTAAAGAGCTTCCGTCTCATATTAGTTTCAAAGCATCCTCGTAAAGATTTTCAGGAATTTGTACAATTATAACTTTTTTCTGGGTTCCTCTCCAAAGAGTTATACATTTTGTGCAGCAGTATCTTTCCACCACAATCGGCGTGTGGCAAAGAATATTTTTATTTAAAAACTATACATCTTTCGAAAGGAATACATACTAGAGAAAAATTTAGAAATAGTAATTCGGGGCTTATGCATATTTATAGTAAAAATTTATTTAGAGAATTGGCTGCTGGCATCAATATGTATACCTGCTCCAGGTTTTACAACAGTTATACCAATACAAATATTTTAAGAAAGTCATAGGTGAGGTAGGTGTTGTAGCTCAGAGGTTCATGCATTGGCCTTCTGATCAGTAGTTCGTGGAAAGAAGGCAATAAGATGGTGTATTGTCGCAATATTCTCTTCAGAAAATACATATGTACTTTGTTCACTTCATCGAACATTGCAAAACCGTAATGTGAAATCAGTAATGGAGACATTAAGCAACCTTGTTTTATACCCGAAGAAATATTAAATTTGTCTGATATAGCATCCCCCGTCCATATAACCGAATTTGTGTTAAAATATATTTGTTCTATGAAGCTTACCATTTTTATTGAAACGCCTAGACTATGTAATTTGTTAATCAGTAACTGTCTTGAAACCTTTTCAAACGCTGCCCTAAAATCTACAAAAAAGCATACACTTTCTTCTTTTAATTAATTTTTAAGTGAACGATTGATGTAAGGTTATATATATTGCCAACCGTAGAGTGTTTTTTCTAAAACCCGCCTGATATTCGGTTATAATGTTAATGTTGTTTGTCTAATTCGTCAGTCTCTCATTTAAAATACTTACTTACTTATGTGGCCATAACAACCGAATATCAATTTAGACCGAAAATAACATGCTTCGCCAGCCATCTCTGTTCTTCGCTAGCTGGCGCCAGTTAGAAATTCCAAGCGCCGTCAGGTTCTCCAGTACTTGGTCTTTCCACCTGAGGTTTGGTCTTCCTCTTCTGTGTCGTCCTCCAGCGGGTTCCGAATATAACACCTTCTTAGCTGGAGCGTGTTCTTCCATTCGCTCGACATGACCTAGCCAGCGCAGCCGCTGGATTTTGATGCCCTTTACTATGTCAATATCGGCATACAGCTCGTACAACTCATGGTTGTACCTTATTCGGTACTCTCCACCAACGCAAATAGGTCCAAAGATCTTGCGTAGGACTTTTCTCTCGAAAACCCCAAGCATTCGCTCCTCCGAGGTGGAAATTGTCCAGGCTTCAGCGCCATATGTTAGGACAGGCATGATGAGAGACTTGTACAGTGTAGTTTTCGTTCTTCGAGAGAGAGCTCGACTTCTCAATTGCTTACTCAGCCCAAAGTAACACCTGTTAGCAAGAGTTATCCTACGCATGATCTCCAAGCTGACGTCATTACTGCTGTTAATGCTGGTTCCAAGATAGACAAAGTCCCTTACTACTTCAAAAGCGTAGTTGTCAACAGTGACGTGCTGTCCAAGATGCCGGGACTCTTTGTTTGTTGACACTAGATACTTCGTCTTGTCTTCGTTCACCGTGAGACCCATCCGACACGACTCTCTTTCCAACTCTGAGAATGCTGCACTGACTGCTCGCGTGTTCATGCCGATTATGTCAATATCGTCGGCATATGCTAACAGCATGACACTTTTGTTGAAGATAGTGCCATTATGTCGTAGATCAGCAGCTCGTATTATTTTCTCCATAATAAGATTGAAGAAGTCGCACGATAACGAATCACCTTGTCTGAAACCCCGTTCGGTATTAAACGGTGCGGAGAGGTCCTTCCCAATTTTCACTGCACAACGGGAGTTATGCAGTGTCATTCTACAAAGTCGAATGAGCTTTGCAGGAATACCGAACTCAGACATTGTTGCATAGAGGTAATCCCTTACCGGACTGTCGAAAGCGGCTTTATAATCAACAAATAGGTGGTGTGTGTCGATCTGTTTTTCTTGGGTCTTCTCCAGGATTTGGCGCAGTGTGAAAATTTGGTCGATGGTAGATTCACCAGGTCTGAAGCCACATTGATAAGGTCCAATCAGGTTGTGGAGCATGCGCTTCAACCTTTCACACAGTACGCTCGATAGAACCTTGTATGCGATGCTCAGGAGACTTATTCCACGGTAGTTGGCGCAACTTGTGGGGTCTCCTTTTTTATGTACGGGACAGAGAACACTGAGCCTCCAATGATTAGGCATGCTTTCATCCGACCATATTCTGCTTATGAGCTGGTGCATGCGGGTGAGCAGCTCATCGCCTCCGGTCTTAAACAACTCGGCAGGCAGGCCATCAGCACCTGCAGCTTTATTGTTCTTCAGCCTTAAAATGGCCGTTTCTACCGGGTGGTGGAACATCAACACCATCATCTGTAATCGGGGTTATCGGGCAATCTCCTCCACTGGCGGAATTGTTCGTACCATCGCCATTCAATAACGTGGAGAAGTGTTGTCTCCATAGGCTCAGTACAAGAAGAGGCTCCGGGATTTAAACCGCCACCTAGGCGCTTGATCTTTTCGAAGAGTTTTCGAGTCTCATTTTTGTCGGTACACATCTCTATCTCCTCACACTCGCGTCCTTAACAGCTCGCGTTGCGCCTGCACGCAGGGTTTTTCTGTAGGCGGCGTCTTTCTCTGCCGTAGCGTCGCGACACTCCTGATCATACCACTCATTCCTCAGAGGCCGGTAGTAACCGATTACCTCCTCGGCAGCAGTAATCATGGAGTGTGATATATGTGTCCACCGTGCGCATGTATCATCAAGTGGGGGAGTGTTCTGCATAAGCAGATCCGATAGTCGAGTGGAAAATGCATCTGCTGTCTCTGGTGATCGCAGCTTACTGACGTCGAGCTTTCTCTGTGTGGTACTTCTCTTGTTATTTGCAACACATAAACGTGTGCGCACCTTAGCTGCAACAAGGTGGTGATCCGAGTCGATGTTGGCACCACGGATCGATTTCACGTCCATCACACTGGAAGCATGCCTTCCGTCAATCACCACATGATCAATTTGGTTTCTTGTACGTTGATCTGGAGACAGCGATGTCGCTTTGTGTTATCGAGATGCTGGAATCTGGTACCACCAATTACCATGTTTCGTGCTGCGGCGAAGTCGATCAGCCTCATTCCGTTATCGGAGGTGTTCTGGTGGAGGCTGAATTTTCCGACAGTTGGACCAAAGGTACCTTCCTTGCCCACCCTGGCATTAAAGTCGCCAAGCACGATTTTGATATCGTGGCGGGGGCAGCGGTAATAAGCTTCTTCGAGGCGCTGAAAGAAGCTCTCCTTGGTCACATTGTCCTTCTCATCCGCCGGAGCGTGGGCACATATAAGGCTGATGTTGACGAAGTTTGCCTTGATGCGGATTGTGACCAGCCGTTCGTTCACAGGCATGAACTGTGAGACAAGATGTCGTAGTCTCTTGCTGACCAAAAATCCACATCTTAATTCGTGCCTTTCAGCATGGCAACTGTAGTAGATGTCACAGGACGCTCTTTTGGAGCAGCCCTGTCCCATCCATCGCATTCCCTGGATAGCGGTGATGTCAGCTCTGTATTTTTCGAGAACATCAACCAGCTGGATAGAGGCACCCTCCCTATAAAAGGACCGGACATTCCAGGTGCATATCCGTAGATCATTGTCCTTTTTTCGTTTGCGGGGGTCATCAAGGCATATTTGTTTTTTTCATTGGGGGGGTTTTTTATGTGGCGGGTCCCAAACCCAACGCACAACCTCTAACCGAGGAGATTTTCGCCATTTTCTCATTTAAAATACCCACCATAATTTTAACTATGCAGTTCATGAAAGATATGCCACTATAATTTGATGCATGCCACTATCACCTTTTTTAAAAAGTGGGAATATTATGCTTCTCTCGAACGATTTATCTACTTGTCCATTATTGTACAGTCTTACATGTGCCCTGGCTAATTCGTCAAAAAACTTTATGTTCTCATTTCTAAAAAATTCATATGGAACCTTATCCAAACCTGGCGTTTTTCATTTTTGCCTTTATTTTACATTAGAACGATTTCCTCCCATGTATCTGGTTTATCTAAAGTATTATTTTCTATTAACAAAACTACTTAGTGCATGTTTCCAACCTTCTGCAAAGGATTCAAACGTTTTTTAAAATATTACCTAAACTCGCCAGTAGTTATTTCCGAACTTTTTTTTATTTCATACCCACGAATTTTTTGAACTAACTTTTACCAATCTTTGTTGTCCCTCACCTCATTTATTTTTGCTCCAAGTTTTCATAATATTCTTTCGAGCTTTTTTCACACACTTCTTTGTTTAAGTGTTAGCACGTATATATTCTAATTTATCGTCATTGTTTTGTTTTTCGTTGAATGTTCTTAGCTACCTAAAGGACGACTTTCTAGCTACCTGACATTTCCAATTGAACTATTTTGATTTCATCAATAGCTGCCCTGTGGTTTGTTTGCACAGTGCTGAAGTCGAAATAACATCCACACAATCCTCGAATTGTAGCTCACTTTTCACCATCATTTTCTTGTGTAGATTACTTATAAGCCTACTGTTAAAAAAGTGCACTTGTTTTTTTTTTAACCCGTTTTCTTTCGAAGGTAGCTTCATTGTCATTACGATCGGCATATGATCTGACCACGTTTGGTAATCCACTGCAAAATCATGCGCAATTTTTAATAAGTCCTGAGATATGGCACATATATCGATGACTGATTGACCTAAACCACTAATATACGAGGCGGCCATTCGACCGGACCATTTCTCACGGTAACACGTTCACCGAATTTGCATCGCAATAAATCGATTGTGACGTGTGATGTGTGGCTAGTGGCACCGTCTTGTTGAAACCACATATCGCTGATGTCAAGTTCATCCAATTCTGGCCATAAATAATCTTCCATAATCATAGCACGATAGCGCTCTCCATTGACGGTAACATGACGGTCGTTTTCATCCACGAAAAAATACGGCCCAATCACACCTCCGGCATGAAAACCGCACAAAACAGTAACTTTTTGCAGGTGCAACGGTGTCTCAAGAAGCACTTGTGGGTTTGTTGCTGACAAATAACGCATATTGTGCTTATTGACAAAGCCATTGAGCCAGAAATGAAAGTTGCGACCACCGACTCAGAATTTCGGTAGTAATTTTTAATAATTTCCAAACGTTGCTGGTTCGTGAACTTTACCATGATGAAAATGATGTTGACGTTAACTAACGTTTTGACATTGACACTTAATTAAAAAAGTTTAAGGGTGCGTTCATATAAAGATACGAAATTGTTATGTCCCTAATGGAAAACCCTTTATATATATATATAAACAGCAAACAGCGGATTTAAGCTTGTACACCTGGTATACACACACACACACACACACACACACACACACAAAGGAGAAGTGAGGGCGAAAGAACTTGAAATGGAGACGACACAGAAACCAAAACAACAGAGTAAGGAGGACTGGCAGCCCGTTATAAAGAAGGGAACAAACAAGCCACCACCAAAGAAAGGACTTCCTTTAGAAAATAAAAGGAAAGTAGTTCCAAAGCGTATCCGTGCTCGACCCGAAACTATAGTCATAACTAAAACCGGGGACTTATCATACGCTGATATATTAAAAAAACTGAAGGCCAATCCAGATTTTAAGCAGCTCGGCGAAGAGGTTAATAAAATCAAAAAGACCTCTAAAGGTGAAATATTTTTGGAGTTAAAAGGCAAGCCAGGCGGGAAAACAGAAAAATATAAGGAAGCGATGGAACAAGCTCTCCAAAAGTCAGCTAGCATCAAAACTCTGCGACCACATATCCTTATTGAATGTCGGGATTTAGATGAAATTACTGTGGCGGAAGACATATGCTCCGCAGTGGTGGAGAAATACCCAGAAATAGGACACTTGGACGCAAGTGCCGTAAAGTCCATGCGAACGACGTGGAATGGTTCGCAAACAGCGCTGATTAGACTCCCTGCAGAAATAGCAAAATCAATATTAAATGGTGAGCGAATCCGTGTGGGTTGGGTGAATTGCAGGCTACGTGAGTATATAACTCCAACGCGCTGCTTTAAGTGCCTTGGTTTTGGACATATATCAAGGCACTGTAAAAGTACTATAGACCGCACAGATGCTTGCATGCGCTGTGGAAACAAAGGCCATCGAGCAAACCTGTGTAAAGCACAGCCCAAATGTGTTATCTGTTAACCAGGAATTAAAGGTGGAAACGAACACCCTACAGGATGCTATAAATGCCCAGCTTATAAAGCAGCTCTACAAGAAATAAGAAAACGGAATGATTAGGTGCATTCAGATAAATCTAAACCACTGTGAAGCAGCACAAGATATCCTCCTGAAAACAATAGCTGAACAACAAATTGACGTTGCACTAATAAGCGAGCAATACAAAAATCTAGTGAATAATGGAAAGTGGTTAAGCGACATGAGCAGTAAAGCAGCGATATGGACCTGCGGCAATCTGCCTTTTGAACGCAAAAGTAGCACCCAACATGTAGGCTTTGTCTACGCACAAATTAAAGGAGTACATTTCTACAGTTGCTATGCACCGCCAAGTGCAACAATACAAGAATTCGAAGATATGGTAGACCGATTGGTGAATGAAGCGAGAGGGAAATCACCCATAATAATCGGGGGTGACTTTAATGCCTGGGCTACGGAGTGGGGTAGTGTACGCACGAACCGTAGAGGGACTCTAGTCTTAGAAGCGTTTGCCTGTTTAGACATGGTGGTGCTGAATCATGGTAATGCATTCACCTTCGATAATGGAAGAGGAGGATCAGTTGTGGATATTACATTCGCAAGCCGTACGTTAGCAAGAGTTATGGAATGGAAAGTGTCGGATGTATATACACATAGCGACCATATGGCTATTGTGTTCAATACGAAACCTACTACAAGGTTTCAATTACGCAGAACACAAACAAAGGCACAAACAAACGGCTGGAAAGTTAAAAAACTTGATATGGACGTTTTGGAATACGTCCTTAATGATCTGTATACAATCGAAGGCAATGCTGAAAAACAAGCAGAGCATGTAATGCGATTACTTGAGAAAGTATGTGACGCAGCAATGCCTCGAAAGGGGAAAAGTAACGGGAGGGCCCCAGTATACTGGTGGAACGAAGATATAGCTAGCTTACGCTCAAAATGTCATAGACACCGCAGAATGCAACAGAGGGGCAGAGGTACAGAACAATATGGGAATTTGCAATCGCAGTACAAGGCGACAAGGAAACTGCTACGGAAAGCGATATCCAAAAGCAAAAAGCAGTCATTTCTTAACTTAATTGATGAAGTGCAAAACAATCCCTGGGGGAGCGCGTACAGGATTGTGCTGAATAAAGTTAATAGCAATAATGCTAATTCCCCATCTGCCCGGCCATTATGTCAAATATCGTAAATGGCTTATTCCCACAACAGAGCTCGGAAATGGTTGAATCGGAAATCCAAGTTGATATAGACACAATTCCACCTATAACCCCAGACGAAGTTGCCACAGCTGCACATAAAATCAAAAATGAGAAAACCCCAGGACTTGATGGTATACCTAACGTGGTACTCAAAACAGCAATTAAAATGAAGCCAGAAGTTTTTGCGCAATTATACACGGCCTGCTTTAGAGAAGGATCATTTCCACGTCGGTGGAAACGCCAAAGACTTGTCCTAATCCCCAAAGGCGATAAACCACCGGATGAACCGTCTTCATATCGTCCACTATGTATGCTGGATACTGCGGGCAAGGTACTGGAGCGGATTATATGCTCTAGACTGGAAAAATACACTGAAGGTGAAACAGGCCTTTCTGAATGGCAATATGGATTCAGGAAAAAGCGCAGTACTGTAGATGCGATTGAAAAAGTGTGCGAAATTGCAAAAAAAGCAATGGAAGGGAAAAGATGGAGAGGGGGCAGTAAAGAATATTGTGCTGTTGTAACCCTAGATATCAAAAATGCTTTTAATTCAGCAAATTGGTCGTATACACTAAATGCTCTTCGAGGTATCCATGCACCGGCGTACTTGATTCGAATAATTACAAATTATTTTAAAAGTAGAACTTTGTACTATGACACAGAAGAAGGACCAAAGCAGTACATGGTGACGGGTGGAGTACCGCAAGGCTCGGTACTGGGACCACTTCTCTGGAACATTATGTACGACGGTATACTTAAAATACAGAAGCCGAAAGGAGTAAATATCATTGGGTCTGCAGACGATATCGCTATCACGGTAGTTGCAAAAACCCTGCCGGAAGTAAAACGAAACGCTGAAGAAACAATTAAAAGTGTTAAACAGTGGCTTGAGTTAGCGGGACTAGATCTCGCGGATCATAAAACCGAAGCAGTATTAATGAGTAGCCGGAAGAAGGTAGAGCATATTGATGTGCGTGTTGGTAGCCACATCATATCATCCATGCCATACATTAAGTACTTGGGAGTCCTATTGGACCATAGGTTAAATTTTAAAAAACACCTCAAATATGCGGGTGTTAAAGCAGCAAAAGCAAGTGCGGCACTGTCGAGGCTCATGCCGAATATTGGTGGACCACGTCAACCGATTAGACATCTACTCACAGGTGTCAACACATCGATAGTAATGTACGCTGCACCCGTATGGGCTACAGCGACTGGTTGTAGCTCTTACATGAGAGGGATAACAGCTGCATACAGATTATCGTCCCTAAGAGTCTGTAGCGCATTTCGCACAGTCTCTAATGATGCAGCGAATGTAATCGCGTGCCGGTGTCCTATTGATATCATAGCGGCCCAAGCGAGGTCAATTCGTGATAACAAAAAACTACCGCAGGCTGAGCGGATAGAAGTAGAAAATATAATTAGCCATAGTGAGCGAGTATGGCAATATAGATGGGACGCATCGACTAAAGGGCGGTGGACACATACACTAATACCCAATATAAAAACTTGGATAGACAGGAAACATGGAGAGATACACTACCACCTGACCCAGTTCCTCAGTGGCCATGGATGCTTCAGAGAGTATTTGTATAGATGCAAACACGTTGATGACCCGTGGTGCCTATATTGCAAGCACGAAATTGAGAACGCACAACATGTGCTATTGAGGTGCGTCAGGTTTGAAGGCGAGCGCTCCCAGCTGGAACGGTTAATGCTACGGCCGCTAACACCGGAGGGACTTATCCGATGCATGCTCTCCTCGACAGAAGCATGGAACGCGTCAGCAGACATCATTACAAGAATGATGCAAAGATTGCGACGTGACGAACAGGCGGCACGTACAAGAAATAGCGGAGAGTGAAAACACTCAAATCCTGCCTTGCGAAGGAATGCCTTGATTGGTGGTACCGCAAGGATGAACAGGACAGTGATATCGGGGGAGGTGGTTTTAGTACGTAGGTACATATCGGGGCATAGCCCCAATGTGTGAATCGTGCATGCTGAATAGTACGGGCTACTCAGTATCTATGAAGATTTCCACCTTCCAGCGTATCGAAGCAAAAAAAAAAAAAAACACACACACACATACACACACACACACACACACACACACACACACACACACACACATATATATATATATATATATATATATATATACCAGGTGTAAAAGCTTAAATCCGCTGTTTGCTCGTAGATGGCGGTAGTGAGCATATTAAGCCATTATCGACTGTGCATCCTTTTTTTTTATGAGTTCGACACCTGTTTACATCAATTAATAAACATCATCAGTGATTTCAGACAACAACATACATTTTTCCTCGTATAATGTCTAGTTTCGTGCCAGAAAAAGAGCATATGCGGGAAGCTCTACTTTTTTGGTTCAGTTTGAAGAAATCTGCTGCTGAGTCGCATCGAATGCTATGGTGACAGTGCGCTACCGGAAACCACTTGCAGAGACTGGTTTCGTCGGTTCAAAGAAGGCCATTTTGACTTGAGTGACAAGAAGCGTTAGGTGTTACTCAACAAGTCATTTCCACAATTTTTGGCTTTCTATGAAAAAAAAATGTCTTGTTTTTTACCAAAAAAACAGCGGATTTAAGCTTGTACACCTGGTATATATATACATATTCTATATACTTGAACGAATATCCAACTTCAACTTCTCGCAGCTTCTTGCTAATACCATATAAGTTGCCCCCACTATATTTTTGTGAATATAAAAAACCAAAAATTGTTTGTTTTTTTTTTAAATAATCACTGTTGAGTTATGAAAAATTTAGAATCATATTCAAGGTCATACAATTTCATTTCCAATGGTGTATTAATCATATTTTAAAAAATGTTTATGTATTTTGAATATTTTTTATCTTTATATTGTACTTTATGCAATTATGTGGAACGGAAAAAGTAGTGATATAAAGAAGAATTATAGTGATACATGTAAATAACAAATTTAAAGATTGGAATAATATAATATATATAGTAATAATTATCACATTCTTCTGATTCGGTAAAGACAACATTGTTTATGTAAAATGTTATTGGCCGGAAATAAAAAATATTCCAAAGGCCGGCTATCTAGAAAGACTTTTATCTAAAAATGCTGATGGTCGCGAAGCATTCATCGGCCTTATAAAGTTTTGTTTGTGCTTAGGCGAAGGCCAGCTATCAGCAAATTTTTTATCCGAAAATACTGGTGGTCGCGAAGCCTACGTCGGGCTTATAAGGTTTTTTTATTTTGCGCCCGGCCCAAGGCCGGCTATCAAAGAAAACTTATCCAAAAATACTGATGGTCGCGAAGCCGGCGTCGTTCTGTAAGGATAAGTTTTTTGCGCCCGGCCGAAGGCCAACTATCAAAAACTACTTTTATCCGAAAATACTGATGGTGCGAAGCCGGTGTCGGGCGTATAAGGGTACCTTTTTTTGCGGCTATCGGAACAAATTCTTATCAGAAAATTCTGATGGTCGCGAAGGCGGCTTTGGGCCTATAAGGGAAATTTTTATTAGCCTGGCCATAGGCTGGCTATCAAAAAAGGGTTTTATTCGAAAATTTTGATGGTCTCGAAACTAAATTTGAAGACATACAGGTATTTCGATCGAAAGCCGTACATATTGAAAGAAATTCATAATATATCAACTTAAAAAAAAGTATTGAAAATATATAAGTATTTTCTAAAAAGATGTTTTATATACCATTGAAAAGGTAATTGTGTGGTCTTAAATATGGTTGGTTTTTTTATTTTGTTCGTAACTTTTAAAATATTTAAAATACTCTATAAAGAGACATTCCTTTTGATACCAAAAATTGAGAATTTATTGAGTAATTTCGATCGCAAATTTGAACTTTGACCTTGAACCACGCCTTATATAGGCATAGCTACAAACAATTTTGGTTTTTATATTCACAAAATTGCCTCCATATGAAGAAATATTTCCTTTTTTTTTTTTCATTATGTGGGCTGTTCTGCACTTTTTCCCAATATTTTGCACCTGAAATTATGTTATACTGCTACATAATTTTGCCAGAAATGGGCGAGCTAGTAGCTCTCATAGAAAGCGTCTGATTTTTTTAAAATTTAAACGGCTATAACAACGGCAGCTTTCTATCCAAAACAACGACATTTAATATTTACATTAATATTGTACTTCTTATGTGACTCCCATACAAAGTCGAGGAAATTAAAAAAATGTTTTAACCTCCATAACTTAGAAACCATTCAAAATAGAGCAACCATATTTAAGTGGTGGATTAGCATTATAAGAATAACGAGATTTACAAGAAATGAGAGAGCTAAGCCTACTGTTTATAGTAGCATCCATACAAAATGACCGAATTTCTTTTAAATTTAAACCACTATAACTTCGCCAGTTTTTTGCCTAGCGCCACCGTAATTGACCATATATTAGTATGGTAATCGAAAATAATCTGGCATGAAATCAGTATGCCACGCCAACTTGTTAATGAGGATCACATACGAAATCGGGGAAATGTAAACAAGAACTTAAAACACTATAACTTAGGAACTATTCAGAGTAGGACAACCATATTTAAGGCCTATATTAGTATTGCAAAAATAATTAGATTTACAAGCACGCCCACTCTTTTATATAGCTCAGATACAAAGCCTCTACATAAAACAAATTATATTTAAACCGTAATAACTTCAGCAGTTTTCAGTTTAAAACAACCATATTTGCACGAATTTTAATATTGTCTTTTGTAATAAACATGCGAGAAACCAGCGAACCACACCAACTACTTAATGTAGCTCCCATTCAAAATCGCTTGATTATCTTAAAACTTAAAACCCTTATAACTGACAAAGCACTTCGCCTAAAACAACCATATTTCAGGTGTAGATTCGTATTTGTTTACACCAGCAGAATTGTCTTGCCATCTGGAACTGTCGATGCGTGCGACGTGTGATAGGCTGTATGAATCGTCACACGTGTTATATGGCTGCCCCGAATAGCATTGATAGTGGTGGATGGCAAGTACGACGATGACGCCGGGCTTCGTTCAATTCTTTCTCTCACTCTCATCTCTTTACTCCATTCTCACTAATAGGCCATTTGCGTTAAACGACGTTGTACATTGTTCAAAGAGACAATTACTTTGACGACTGTGAAAGTAGATGAGAGAGAGTGAGGGAGAGAGAAATTAATATTTTTTACCTTGAAAGAAACAATAGCGCCTCGTTCGTTTATTTTGTTTCTTCTGGCTACTGATGAAATTATTGGGTACGTTAGTTAGAAGAAACTCTTTGCGCGTCACTTGTTTATTGAAGATGAAGTAAAGAGTAGTCTTTTTTTATTCGTCATGAGCTTGATAAAGAAGCCGCTATAGAAAAAGCTTTTTTTGTAAAGAATTTGCAAAATAAATTACCAACCAAAATTTGTGAAAGAAATTGTCTACACTAAACAAAAAACCAATTTATTCCAACAGAAAGAGCAGCTCATACAAGTGACGACATACAATTTCAATAACTTTATTTTTAACTTTGACTAATTTGACCTTTAAAGTTGCTGTTAATGCGTTAATTAGTCCTAAGAATGGACATCAATAATAAAAAACTTTCCAAAAAATACCTTGGAAATGCAAAACATATGAAAAATGATGATGTTATAAATATGTTATGAGCAAATATCATCCAAATGATAGCAAATCTCAATATCTCCTGTCTTTACCTTATGCAGTTAAATAAGTATGAAGAATATTCGAATTATGAAATGACGATTATTATAGCCGTGTGATTGAATGAAATGGAAAATGTTTAAATAAAAAATCCGATTATAAAAATATTTTTGAAATCGATCTAGAACCCGAATGGTTAGGAAAGGTAGGTAAGTATATTATTTTTACCCCATATCAAAAATTGTTAACAGTTTCCTAATTGGTTTGAATAAATGCAATATTTTTACAAGGAGAAAAGAAATATGATTTTTGACGACATGTTATAGTAGACATGTTTATTATTCGTATTACGATTAAAAATTTTATCACTTCAAAGTATGAAGGATTTTTATTGATTATGATTAAAAATTTAAACACTTCAGAGTATTGGGGTAAAAATCACCCCACGAGCGCACTAATCCTCTCCAAAAACATTTAAAGTGGTTAAGTATTAATGGTCAGTTATAACCCCCAGGAACTTTAGTAGGTCTTCACTTTCTGTGTTGTTTTCAAAGGTACGTTCTAATATTAACCAAACCTCCACCCGAACACTCTTTGCGTTTTTAGAAACTCAATTTGACTTTGTCGGTGTTCTAATTTACGACCTCATGAACAGAAGGCCATACTTAATAAATCAACTGATAATAATGAAAACTTGCAGTCTTTAAGTCCTGATACAGGCAAGTAATATTGTGAATTAACAACTGCCAAATTCATATGTTTTACTTGGCAAAAGGCATTTTCTTGTGTCGTTTCATTCTGTGTATAAGCTACAAGCTCTTTTTCCGCATCTATGAAAAGAACTACACCGTTTTTAAGTGTGTTACGATGTTTTTCAGATGTTCATTTACTTTATGTAAGTAGTATGTAAATATCATCACACCACACAGAAACTCACTGCGGTTTTCTGCCATATTTGTTTACTCAATTCCACTAAAAATTGCTTCTTGTTTGGATCATGACAATCGCTTGGTTTAAAGCCCCGCTTCTTTTCAACCACACAATTGCCCATTGAATATGATTTTTGTAAAACGTAAATGCCGTTATCATCAAACCCACTACGAGTAATATTATTACTGGTGCCGTTGGGATCATTATCATCGCCAAGTTGCTGCTGCTGATGTTGTTGTTGCTGTTGTTGTTGTTGTTGGTCTAACACTAACAATTCCGATGCACTAACACTTTTATACATGCTGCTATATAAAGTTTGTGTATGTGTCAGTTTTTTGTAGTTTTGCGTTTTGATTATGAAATTCTACTTTTCCTTCTTCCTCTTCTTCTTCTTTGACTTTTATATATTAGTTTCTATTATTTAAAATGCATTGCATCTTTTTTTGTTAAGAACTATTTCAATATTGAAATGAAATTTAGTTAAGCAAATTCCTTGCTCATATTACTGTTGTTGTTGTTATTGTTTTTGTAGTTTTTTGCCATTTTTATGACAGCTGTGGTTGCTGTTATAGCTATAAGATAATATTTAAAAATAGCAATTTCGAATGAGAAAAAAGAAATCGTACGTACGAACAAATGAACAATGGACAAACATCATCGTTTTCAAATTCTCGTTTTTTATTTTTGTTGGATTTATTTATAAATATTTATTTATTTCGTTTTTATTTAGTTTTTTTTGCACATCAATATGAAATATGAAAATTATAAAAATAAGTTTTATTAATATTAAATAATTAATTAATTGTAATAAAATAAAGTCGGAATAATGAAACGAAGCACTGATCTCTTATGTTTTAATAATGAATACTCTTTTTTTATATTATTATTCTGCACAACTAGTACTACACAACAATTGTAACAATAGAATAGCAGAAAAACGACGCCATTGCCATTGTTTTTGTTGTTGTCGTAAGTTTAGTTCTAGTACTTGTACCCAATATGAAGCACCACGAATAATATATACATTGCGAAAAACAATTTTTGTTCCAATTTCTAGAAGTACATAACATTTTTATTTTAATCCAAATAATGATATAAAATTTTTTCATACAAAGATCACATTGCGCACTCTCACAAAAACTCACATGATCTAAATAGCATAATATAAACAATAATAATAATATCAAGGAAATCGAAACGATACTACTCGCAATGCGATTAGCTAGTGGCAGTAGCAAATTGCTGTTTAGTTCGATAATCATCATCATCAAACAATAGTATGAAAACATTTCCAGTTAAAAATTGTGATAGTAAATGCTTTGCAATATCACTATTCCACACTAAAAAAATAACAAGGTTCTGAAAATGGATTCTGATAGAGGAAGCTAAAGAAAAATATACGTGTATCTGCGTTTGGAAAGTTTACATCGGAATAATTTTTTAAGACGGTCAAAGTTTTCCCCCTTTGATCCATTCCCACATCAAATCGGAATATGAAACCATGCGATCCTTACTTCTGAGGTATGAAGTATGTTCATCAATCTTATGAAGAAAAGATTTTCGTGGAACATATTAACATATTAACCCATTAACCTCCCCCATATATGGGTCATATTGGCCCATTTTAAAAAGGCGTAAAATTACTCATCAAACGGGAATAACGGTTAAAATATTTCCACAAAAAATGCTCATAAAATTATACTGTAGGCCTCTGATCATATCAAAACTCCAAACTGAACACAAATTACAGAAATTTGGCAAAACCGCAATTGCCTCTGAATATCATATTTACACAGAGTTGTTGCAAAAATCTTCCACAAAACCTGAATTTACTTGTTTAGTGTGTGTGGAAAAAATATTATACGTGAATACTCTTTCGTTTGTAACTTTATTCAATAGGTAGCCATGTCTAATTAAGGGGTTACACCACTGTAGAGCACAAAAAAAAGGCATATTTCGGGAATTTTGAAATTTTGTAGGCCAAACAAAAGGAGATATTCAAATTCTGTAAAAATTGTTTTTTAATGTCAATCTTGAAGTCCAAAAAAACAATTAAGTTGCGCGATTCAAAAACAAAATGGCGGCTGTGCAGCTGTTTCACCGCTGATGCGGGGAAATGCTGGAAAAAATCGTCAAAAAATTGTTTATAAATAAAAAAATATGCACAATTTCAAAAAACCCCTACGTACGTCGCTGAAGAAAACGATTTCAAATGTATTGTAAAAATTTTCAAATCAATCGGTTAAGATTTGCTCGAGTTATGTTTCCGGCCAGCTCAAAAAAGTGGTTTCGAGAAAAACGCGTTTAAAGTTTAAAGGTGCTCGGAGAATACCTCAGACGTCTTGCGGCAAAACTCGAAATTCAGACACTTAGACATTTTTCCCGCCTTCCATCCTTTAGTATATTATTTTTGAGACTATTAATGACTATTTAAGATAAAAAAAAATTTTCCATTTTTTGAAAATTCTACAGTGTAACCCTTTAAATTGTTCACCATGTTCATCAGATTCCGTTGCCAACTGATGCTCAAAGTAATCCATGTGGGAATTCAAAGAATGAAGTTTTAATGAAAGTATATCGAATGCATTTAACATGGTACCAACCTTCGTTCTAGCAGTGGATGAACGGTTTTTGCTAAGATAATATTCGACGACTTTCTTAATACTAATATTGAGAAAAAAATATTCATCAAAAGTTGTTTTTGGCACTAGAGAGCAGGCTGCGCCAGTATCAAAAATAAAGTCGTTTGGAATTCGATTAACCTCGACTGTGAATGCGAACGCAGAAGACGACTAATAGCAGAAAAAAATCGGTAACCCAATTTAAATAATTTAAATCACAAGTGCAAATATCTTTGTTTAAATTTAATTCGGATACTTCCACTAGATTTACATGCTCGCTGGAGCAAATACTTTCCAAATGTCCAACCTTGTTACATCTATGACACATGCTATTTTTACGTTATATCGTTATGTCGTTTTCGTGCGATTTCCATCTGCAATAGCTGAATTTTTTCTTCGCCTTGCTTTTGATTTGTTTTTGATCGATTTATGGTCGTTTTCACAATTTTTCATACACCCACGACGAACTCGTCGCTATACGAAACTAATCTATCTTTCACCGTGGTGTCTGAAGATTTGCCACAGCTGTCGCCGCAATTATTGTGTCATTGCCTGGTCTCTAGCTGACACAAGATTATCGTTTGCTATTTAATATAATATATTTCAGTATGAGTAAAGTTTGAAAACAAATTCAGAAACTGAATATGAACCGTTTTTATACAGCAACACGAAATAGAGGACATATATATCAACATATAGTAACGAGTATCGATTTTTGGTTATTCATCACTAATTGTGAATGGCACGAAAATTGTAGCATCGAAACGAATGTCAACAAAAACAAATAGGAGATAACCAGAACGAGAAAGAAACTCGACTACTATAACGGAAGAATCTGGAGTGTTGCCACAAAGTATAAATATGGCCAGATGTTGACAGATGAAATTAATTGAATTCGATTCCGAAAGTGATAGAGGCAACGTAACACCAAGTGATTGAGGCAATATCACATGATAGCAAGTTAAATTAAAGAGTGATTGTAAATAATTGATTAAATAGAGTCGATTAAATAAATTTCTGTTATACAGTGGCTCCCAGCTTATTTCGTACAGTGACAGTTTAAAAATTGCTGCAGTCGTAATTCCTAATATAGCAAAAATTTGAACAAAATATAAATGCCATTTTTGAAAGGAAGGTTTGTTTTTTATTTTCCAAAATTTACTTTTTCAAAATTTTAGTGTTTGACACTATAAAAAAATAAAATAAGAAAAAAATAGGAAAATTCATGTCACAGCTTATTTCGTACAGTCTCTTTAAGTTCAAACTAAAAACAAAGTAAGTTGATTTTAATATTTAGTATGACATCCCTTAGCGTTAATGACAGCCTGGAGTCTACTTGGCATTGAATCCACCAATTTTTGAGTGATGTCTGGTGTGATTTTTTTCCATTCCTCCATCAGTACCTTCTTTAGGTCTTGCTTATTAGAAATCTTGTGTGTTCTTATTTTATTGTCCAAAATAGACTAAAGATTTTCAATCACATTCATGTCAGGTGACTGTGGTGGTGGAGACATCAAGTGTGAGCAGTTCAAATAAGCCAAGATTGCACAATCCCAGATTTATGTTTTGGGTCATTATCTTGGTAATACCGAAATTCTTCCCGCAAACCCAGTTTGTCTGCACTTTGAAGTAAATTGTTTTTCAGAATCTCGAGGTACTTCATTTTGTCCATTGTTCCCTCAATAAAAACCAATTCACCTACTCCGGCTGCTGACATACAGGCCCAAACCATCACGCTACCGCCACCATGCTTCACTGTGGGCTTAAGGTTCTCCTTGTTTAGCTCGGTATTAGCTTTACGCCAAACATATGACATTCCGTCCGAGCCAAAAATATTAAACTTAGACTCATCCGCGAAAATAACGGTATTCCAGAACGCAGGAGTATTAATAATATGCTCTTTGGCGAAGTCAAGTCGGCGTTGTATATTCATTTTCGAAATGAATGGTTTCTTTCGGGCTACTCGACCGTTCAAGTCATGATTGCGCAGCACACGTCGGACAGTTTCAGCACTGGATGATTTTCCTATTTCAGGCTGAACCTCTGCAGCCAACTTCGGAGCGGATAACTTTGGATTTTTCTTAACTTTTCGTACAATATAACGCTCGTCTGATGCGTTGAAAATCTTATTAGGTGCTTCTCTGCCCTTGTTCTCCAACCGATTTTCGCGAACGAAGCGTTGAATGATGTATTGGACAGTTGAGGCACTTAAATTTGTCATTTCAGCAATTTTTCGCACACTCTGACCTTTCCTAAAATGGTTAATTACCAGTTTACGCTGTTCCATCGTTGTACGATGACCCATAAAGCTAAATGTTTAATTTACAGCACTTTAACTATTTAAAATAATAATAATAAAAATTGTTATAATAGTTAAAAAGGTCCAAAAACTCATACAATTCAAAAAAATTTTGTAACTGCGCGGCAGAATGAAACTTACTTACATTGAAGTTTGTGTACGAAATAAGATGTGAGCTGAAAATCAGCTGATCAATAGTTTTTCTCTCTTGCATAACAAAAAGAAAAATTTTTGGGGTTCCCCGTTTTCTTATTAGGTTTACTAAACACATACACAGACATCTACATTCAAAACTTATCGATAAGTTTTTTAGTTTCGATGTTACAGCCATGTACATAAAAATATATACACTGTACGAAATAAGCTGTGAGCCACTGTATATACATAGTTGTACAAAATAACTGTTGCAATTACTATTGACAGATTCCAGTAATCAAACAGGGTTGATTGGAGTAGAAATAAACGCTCACAAAATAAAAACGTAACAATTGGTGTCAGAAGTGGGATTCATTGAGGAAGCCGATATATATGCAGTTGTACCCGCTGAGGAAGAGAGCAAAAGAGATTCGGGTGGTCAATTCATGGAATTCATGAAATCCATGATGCAACAATAGCAGCAGCAACTGTAAGGAATTAATGCGAAATTACAAGAAAATGCATCTCGCAATGAGGGCGTTATTAGTGAATGGCGTACGGAAATTCAAGGAAATGCGTCTCGCAAAAAAAATAATATTCGGGAATTCCAGATAACAATTGACTACAAGCTTCAAGAACATTCGGCTCGTCAAGAACCTGTCATTGAGAATCTACAAAAAGGAATTGATTTCATATTTCAGGAAATTTCCGGAGCTATTAGTGACAAAGTCACAAAGCTGAAAAAACATGTAAATAATTTGGAAGATAAGATGCAGGAACATGTAGAAAGACATGATGACTTGGAAGAAATGCTTGAGAAATTAGAGCGCGAGTTTAATAAAATGAAACTAATTGCAGCAACCACATCAGTGCTTAGAGGATCAACTACAATGAAACTAAAGCCACCAACATTTGATGGAATCACACCATTCCACATCTTCAAGTTTCAGTTCAAGACAACAGCTTCGAAGAAGCAATGGGACGATAGTGACATGACCGCTGTTTTAATAGTGGTATTAATGGGTAAGAAGTCTTGCAGATGGTTCAGAAAGATCGTGGTAGGTATCAATTACTGATCTACACACTTCAGCGCAAATATGGAAACAAATAAAGAACCAATTACATCGAGTTGAATTAAGATCGCGTGTGAAACATAGTATTGGGATCCTTCAGGATTTCGCTTCCGATATTGTGCGCTTATGTTATCTTGCGTGTTCCGGTAATTCAGAAGAATTCATCGTAAAATAGAGGCATTCATCGACGGAATACGTGATGGAGAGACTAAGCGCGCCTTAGTAATATCGTCAAGAAATACATATGCCGAAACAGTTAGCAGTGGCCTGACGTATGAAGCCGCGAGTATGATGTGTCGACCAATGCCACGAGTACACCTACTAGAAGCAGAAACATCAGATCTGGTTGAAGCAGTGTGTGAGGCATTCAAGTCAGTAGTGCAGCCTGAAGCAAGAACAACAGGTCGAAGTGAAAACAAATATACTGGAAGTACTGCACTTGCGACAAACCAGGACACATGGCGCATGACTGCCGTCTACGACGAAAGCGATCAAGATCGAATTTTCTAGGAAGACAAAAGACGGAGAATAAGATGAACAGCGATCACTCCAACAGTGGGTTGTCCCATCATTCACAATCCACAACTACAGCGTGTGCCAAACAGCTTGACTATTGATTGAAAACTAGACAATATGGGGTGCATGTTAACCCTGGATACTGGTGCATCACATTCTATAATCAAGAACCATTTGGTAAAGAGGTTTGAGCTTTTATAGGAATAAATTTGCATACAGCAACGGGGAAGGATGTACAAATTCTGGGTAAGATAAAGAAACGAGTATCTATTGGAAATAGCACTTGGGAACATGAATTCATTGTGGGCGCCATCTTTCATGACGTAGTAATTGACGTTGATATCATGACTGACAATTGGCTTACGTTAAATTTAAATCAACGGATACTACGCTATCCAAATGTTGAGTTATCGTTGAACATCGATAACAAGCGTAGTGGAAACATCAAACGCCATGTCAACGCCTAGAGGTTCCAGCAAAATCAGAAGCGGTAATTTGGGCACAGATGAATATGGATGACGCGACAGGCAAGTTGTGGGTAGTGCAAGCGGATAAAAAAAAATAACGAATAAAAACATCATACTTGGTAAGACGTTAGTGGAACCTAAAGAAAATGGAATGGTACCGGTCAAATACTAAATCCAACTTAAACACCTACAGTTGTGAAGAAAGGAATGGTGATTGGTCATTGCCAGGAAGTTACTGCCGTATTAGAATGCGAAAAGAGTTCGTCGACGAAAAGTAGAAGATCGGGAATTGTTAGAGTGGAATTAAAAGCACAGATGGAAGAATGGTCAGGCGTGCTTACCAAGCACCAAAGAGAAAAGTCCTTACAACTACTGGAGAAATACAGTTCAATATTAGAAAAAACTGGTCGACGAACAACCATCGTGAAACATCGCATTAATACAGGTGATTCTAGACCAATCCGTCAAGCAACACGAGTAACATTGGCCAAAAGAGATGAAGCCATTAAACTGATTGCCGATATGCAGAATCAAGGTGTTATTGAACCATCAAGTCCAAGTAGTTCACCAGTTGTGCTGGTAAAGAAGAAGGATGGAGTACTCGGCTCTGTGTGGATTATAAAAAACTAAATGATATCACGAAACAGACAACTATCTACTGCCAAAAATCGATGACAATCTGGACACGATATTTGGTGAGTAGTGGTTCTCAACTCTTGATCTGCAATGTGGCTACTGGCAAGTGGAACTTGGTGAGAAGGACAAAGAGAAAAAAGCTTTCAGTATTGGCGATCGTCTATGGCAGTTCACAGTGATGCCATTATGTTTATGCAATGCGCCTGCTACTTTCGAACATTTGATGGAACTTGTACTCAGAGGAATCCAGTGTAGTCCTTGGTGTACATCACTAATGATCTTCTAGTGTTACCTAAGGCAAGAATAAACGAAGTGATAACCGTCGAGAAAATAAAGAAACGATTTTATTGGGTAGGATGCCATGATCATGTCGCTGATTGGATCCGGAAGTGTAAGCAATATGCAATGGCCAAAGGTCCCACCAAGAAAAGTCGAGGTTAAATGCACCGTTAGTGCTCCATTTGAGCGAATTGCTATGGACATAGCTGGACCATTTCCAACAAGCAACGCAGGGAACAAATATGCTCAAATGGTTATAGATTACTTCAATAAATGGCCTGAAGTATACCCCATTTCAAACTATTACAGTTACGGATGTATTCGTCAACCAACGGATTGCTTGTTTTGTACCGATAAAGTTACACTCAGACCAAGGTCGAAATTTGGAAAGAGTTGTGTTCTAGGGGATGTGGCGTATGTTGGGTATGCACAAAACACGTACAACATCTTTGCATCTACCCAATGATGGCATGGTAGTACGGTTGAACCGTACTTTGGAGGAATATTTAAGAAAAGTCGTACATAAATACCAAAAAAACTGGGATGTACATATACCAATATTCCTCATAGTATATCGATGCGAACAACACCATACGAGGGCTACTAAACCAGCAATGGTAATTTTTGGAAACGAGTTAAGACTGCCAGCGGATTTAAATTTTGGTATCGAAACACCAACGATGTCAACCGAAGGTAACTACACTAGTTAAAAGCGGTAATAGTTGGATGTAGTACATCAGTTCATCAGAGAGCGGTCGCAGATGATACGCGACAAGACGACGGCCAGGTATGACTTGAAAGCAAATTCAAAAGGGTTCATGAAGAGAGAGGACAGCTACAATAACATAGCATAACAATTGACCTTTATATTCGTTTCCATAGTTGCGCTGGAGTATGTCCATTAGCGATTGATAGCTATCACGATCTTTCTCAGGAACCAACTGCACGATTTCTGAGGCATTAAATTTAATGCGATTATTAAAACCGCAGTCTTGTTGCTATCATCCCATTGATTTTTCTAAGCTGTTGTCTTGAGACAAATCTTCTTGAATAAACATACGAAATTCACTAATAATGAAGCATTTTCTTGTAGCTGTTGCATCATGGTTTTCATGAAATCTATGAGTTCACCGTTCGCATCTATCATCCGAAGCGTGCACAACAACATATATCTCGGCTTTCGCAAGGAACTTATGTTGTTCTACATTAATACCCTTAGCCTCCATGACTTGACTAAGCTTCACCAGCAGTTCCGATTTTGTACCTGATGACGACAGATTCATCCTGCTTTTTCAGTTGATCCACTTTCAGTTGGTAAATTTTTACCATCCTAACAGAATCCTGTTTGATCGCCCTGTTTGGTCACTGGATTCTGTCAATAATAATTGCAACACTTATTTTATACTAACTATATATGTTACAACAACAATTTACTTAATCAATCACTCTTTAATTTAACTTGCTATCGTGTGATATTCCCTCAATCATTTAATGTTGTTATGTTGCCTGTATCACTTTTAGAATTGAACTGATTTATTTGTCAACAAACTCGCCCAATCTGTACTCTCTGGCAACATTCTAGAATCTCCCTTTATCGTAAACGAGTTTCTAATATTTCTTGTTCTGGTTGTCGCCAATTTCTGTTTGTTGATATTCGTTTCTATGCAATCATCATTCGTGATTCACAATTAGTGATGAATAATAGAAATTAGTGGGTGCCGTATCTCAGTGGTAAGTGTGTTAGCCTTCTGAGCTGTAGGTCGTGGGTTCAATCCTCGGTTGATGTGTATAAACAATTTAATATCGACAAAATGTTTCTTTCGAATGGTACACACACAATGGTGCAAGTTCTTCCGGCAATAACGATTTGCCATGGAAAAGCTTCTAAAACAACTCTGTGACAAAGCTCAGAAAAAAAGATGTCGCAAGAGTTATGCCAAAGAGCCCAAAGAGGCTTGTAAGTGTTACATATTTTTTCCAAGGGTTATTCATTTCGCGGTTTCAAAAGTATAGGGCTAGAATTCGACATCTGTCAAACTGAGTTGTTAAAACAATTACTTCGTTTTTCAGTTCAAAGTCTGACATTTGCGAAAATGGATCGCTTAATTATCGCACAACGCATTAAAATTGTAAAAACCTACTACAAAAATGGTGATTCTGCCACAGCCACATATCGTGCTTTAAGAGGAGATTATGGTTTACATAATCGTCCAACTACGCAAGCAA
>OY978530.1:53251043-53286043 GCA_963854835.1 Megamerina dolium
CGAGGTGGAAATTGTCCAGGCTTCAGCGCCATATGTTAGGACAGGCATGATGAGAGACTTGTAGAGTGTAGTTTTCGTTCTTCGAGAGAGGGCTCGACTCCTCAATCGCTTACTCAGCCCAAAGTAACACCTGTTAGCAAGAGTTATCCTACGCATGATTTCCAAGCTGACGTCATTACTGCTGTTAATGCAGGTTCCAAGACATTGTTGCGTAGAGGTAATCCCTTACCGGACTGTCTAAAACGGCTTTATAATCAACAAATAGGTGGTGTGTGTCGATCTGTTTTTCTTGGGTCTTCTCCAGGATTTGGCGCAGTGTGAAAATCTGGTCGATGGTGGATTTACCAGGTCTGAAGCCACACTGATAAGGTCCAATCAGGTTGCTGAGCATAGGCTTCAACCTTTCACACAGTACGCTCGATAGAACCTTGTATGCGATGCTCAGGAGACTTATTCCACGGTAGTTGGCGCAAATTGTGGGGTCTCCTTTTTTATGTACAGGACAGAGAACACTGAGCCTCCAATCATCAGGCATGCTTTCATCCGACCATGTTCTGCTTATGAGCTGGTGCATGCGGGTGAGAAGCTCATCGCCTCCGGTCTTAAACAACTCGGCAGGCAGGCCATCAGCACCTGCAGCTCTGTTGATCTTCAGCCTTATAATGGCCGTTTCAACCTCGTCATAGTCGGGTGGTGGAATATCAACACCATCATCTGTAATTGGGGTTATCGGGCAAATTCCTCCACTGGCGGAATTGTTCGTAGCATCGCCATTCAGTAACGTGGAGAAGTGTTCCCTCCATAGGCTCAGTACACTCTGGACATCCGTAACCAGGTTCCCATTTCCATCACGACAAGAAGAGGCTCCGGGATTTAAACCTCCACTCAGGCGCTTGATCTTTTCAAAGAATTTTCGAGTCTCATTCTTGTCGGTACACATCTCTATCTCCTCACACTCGCGTCTTTCCAACTCCCTCTTCTTGCGCCTGAAAAGACGTCTCTCTGCACTCCTTTTCTCTCTGTACCGCTCCTTAACAGCTCGCGTTGCGCCTGCACGCAAGGTTTTTCTGTAGGCGGCGTCTTTCTCTGCGGTAGCGTCGCGACACTCCTGATCATACCACTCATTCCTCAGAGGCCGGTAGTAACCGATTACCTACTCGGCAGCAGTAGTCATGGAGTGGGATACATGTGTCCATCGTGCGCATGTATCATTAAGTGGGGGAGTGTTCTGCATAAGCAGTTTCGATAGTCCAGTGGCAACTACATCTGCTGTCTCAGGTGATCGCAGTTTACTGACGTCGAGCTTTCTCTGTGTGGGACTTCTCTTGTTATTTGTGACACATAAACGTGTGCTCACCTTAGCTGCAACAAGGTAGTGATCCGAGTCGATGTTGGCACCACGGATCGATTTCACGTCCATCACACTGGAAGCATGCCTTCCGTCAATCACCACATGATCAATTTGGTTTCTTGTACGTTGATCTGGAGACAGCCATGTCGCTTTGTGGATGTCGAGATGCTGGAATCTGGTACCAGCAATTACCATGTTTCGTGCTGCGGCGAAGTCGATCAGCCTCATTCCGTTATCGGAGGTGTTCTGGTGGAGGTTGAATTTTCCGATAGTTGGACCAAAGGTACCTTCCTTGCCCACCCTGGCATTAAAGTCGCCAAGCACGATTTTGATATCGTGGCGGGGGCAGCGGTCGTAAGCTTCTTCGAGGCGCTGAAAGAAGCTCTCCTTGGTCACATTGTCCTTCAAATCCGTCGGAGCGTGGGCACATATAAGGCTGATGTTGAAAAATTTTGCCTTGATGCGGATTGTGGCCAGCCGTTCGTTCACAGGCGTGAACTGTGAGACAAGATGTCGTAGTCTCTTGATGACCAAAAATCCGCATCCTAATTCGTGCCTTTCAGCATGGCAACTGTAGTAAATGTCACAGGACGCTCTTTTGGAGCAGCCCTGTCCATCGTATTTCCTGGAGAGCGGTGATGTCAACTCTCAAATTTATATCTTTTCTTTATTTCACAAATATATATACATTTCGTGGAGTAAGACAATATTACAGGCGTCATCATACGCTTTTACATATAATTTCTGAATCGTCGCCTATAGCGAATAATCAATCGGGATCATGTTTCGTTGATCAACCAGCTCGGCTGCTGCGTCGGGGTCACGCTCCACTACAAACATACTCGGTTGCATCGGTTTCTAACGCTGCTTCTGGGTCACGCTCCAATGACCCTTTTGTCTTGCCTTCTAATACTCAATCGGAGTCAGGTTGTATTAAATCACATATATATTATTAGCAAATACGGTCCACTACTTTATGCCCAGGTTACAATTCTTCGAATGTAACTATGTCTACAACCAATAGTCTGCTTTTTGATAATGCACAGATACACAGCTACCACTTAGGTTCATCTTATACCGCTCGGTTGTTAATAGCATTTTTCTCAGATCGCTGAAGAAAACTCTTAAAATTATCAACGGTGGCTACTCAAGCCGAAATTTCTGGAATTAATCAAGCAACTTCGCCCAATTCTAGCCCACTCTGTATTCAAATCGAGGCTATTGCTTTTGTTTTGTCTCATATCAGGAAATTTCCCGTTCAACGTCAGCTACCAGATCTTACTTGGGCAGATCCAGGTTTTTGGAAACCCTCTCCAGTAGATATGCTTATCGGTGCCAATTTCTACCCATACATTATTCGTTATGGTTTACAAAGAAAACTGTTAGCTGTAGCTTAATAGTTCAACATACGGTGTACGGGTGGATACTTACAGATCCAGTTCTCAGCCTGTAATATTTTGTTTCCAACAAAATAGATTTTCCTTCCTTTAAAATCTACTATAGATAAAGCTTCGGCGTGCTTTTGAAAATGAAGAACCGCCAAAGCAGTATAATCTTTCGCATGCAATGGTGTGAGCAAAATTGTATTAGCATCACACGTCGTAATGAGGAGGATCGATATATAGTGATGATCCCTTTTAAAATTTCTAATACCCGCCAATACTATATTGCATAACTTGGAAGGAATAATTTCTCTGTAACCCCACAATAGGAAATCATATTGGACAGACAATTCGATATTTGTATTACGAAACGGACAATCTTCGTCTCCTTTTAGAACGTCTAGCGCTAAGCAACGGTTTATGATACGTTTGCAACGTGAAATAATTACCTAATAATAAATCAAGGCTTCCATCTGAATTGTTTGAAAATTTTTGCTCTGCTTTCGACAGCGCTCGTGAAATAAACGCTCCATTAAAATCGTCAGTAGACAATACAATTGGAATTTTAGAACTTAAATGCATTAACACGCGTTCAGAAATAACATCCTGCTTTAATATCTCAAAACCATTTTGACATTCCTTCGTCCAGTTGAATCTCACATTTTTTTTAGTAATTATTACATTAGCAGACCCTGATGCACTGCGACCAGACTTGATCTATTCTGCAGTCTTTGTGTAACCCTAAATTTTTATGCTTTTAATAAATTCCAGCACTGTGTATGGAGGCACTGTACTTGACATTCACAGAGAATATGCTCCGAGCTTTCGATGTCTAAATTGCAGAATCTGCTGACATCTGTGTCAGATAGATCTGACTTCTTTAAGTGGTATCTGAGGCTGCAGTTTCCTGTGAAATAACCACGAAGAATACGTAGGTCAGCTCTACCAAACTTGAGCATATTTTTAGATATCCATCTATTTGGGATGAGGAACTATTTTGCTTAACGCTGCCCTATACTATTGAGCCAGTGTTCTGCAAATCTCTTTTCCTCCCATTTCCTGATAACCTCCTTGGCGTGGCGTATTGCCAAACCACAGAAGGGTTCAAAGCCGATCAGGGGCTTTTCAGCGCCCTTTTTGGCTAGTTTATAAGCTATTTCGTTCCCCTCATGTCCTTCATGGCCCGGTATCCACCTTAATACTACAGTATTTAGGTTCCCCAGCTCGTTTAGAAAGCTGAGACATTCATCTACTAATTTAGAGGTGATTGTGAAAGATTGAAGGGCTTTTAAATCTACTTGGCTATCTGATAATATATAAATGTGGGATCCTTGCATCTCTCTTCGAAGAAACTTCCGCACACATATTTCAATGGCATATTTCCGTTTGGAAAATTGTTGGGTAAAAACCCATTGGGGTTGATCGTTTGAATTCGGGGCCATAAATACCCGCCCCGGTTCCACCATCTTCCAGACTTGTGAGCCATGCTGAAAGGTGATTGAATTTTTTGTCCATGTTTCTCTTCCGCTTATAACGATTTCGAAATGCCGGAAGTATGATATTTTTGAGGCCAGTGTGTCCTCGCTAAACAAAATGGGGCTATTGGCAAAGTCTTCTAAAACTTTTAAGCGCCCGGTTTGATTTCCACTTTTATACCTGGAGATACCTTTCAACCTTAAGGCTTAGAGGCAGGCTTCCTTTTCAATTTGGATAAGAAGTGGAGGGATATGAAGAAGTACTCCCATAGCATCGGTAGGACAAGTTTTTATTGCCCCCGTGACGCCAACACAAGTAAGACGAAGCAGCTTATTAAGTTATGTTGCTGCCTTTCCAATTTGGGTAATTTTTCGGGTTTTTCCCTGCCTTTGGAATAAACACCAACTTGACCTCCGCCCATTTTTAGGTATATGGCCTAAGAGTATACTAGCTCTGTATAGTTGGGTCAGTGAAGGGGCTATGTAACTAGCTCCTTGCTGTCGTAAACAAGGGTAGATCCCTTCCGGCCCTGGAGATTTGTATGGACTAAAGGATGAAATAGCCCATTGTACCCGTTTATTATGGAACATTTTGTACACTAGTTTTCTGTCTTCAGTTTTGGTGATGATAACTGTTTGAGTGATATTTGTAAGGCTTTCTGAAGAGAGACGGCTTGTGGAAGACTATCAATCCTGTCATACTCTTCTTTCCAAGTAGCTCTCTTAGATCTCCTCAATTCTTCTGAAAGTTAGATAAAGCAGCCCTATAGAACACCCAGTCCCTTGTTTCTTTTGCTTTATTGAATATTCTTCTAGCCTCTTTTCTTAGTCCAGTTGAATCTCACGTGTTTTTTTAGGAATTGATATGAAAGTATAACTTTTTTGCAAAGTTTTGAATGAACTTTAAATGATTATTTAACATGTCCACAAACGCTCTCACTTCTGAAAGTTTTTGAGGCACAGGTTTCAAATTGCAGAAACTCTGTCTTTGTTGTTACATAAACAATTTAAACAAACAATTATAAAATCGTTTCTTTATATAATTCAAACTTATTTTCTTTTAAACGCAAGCCGACCGCCTCTAATTTTTGTACCACAGCCTTAATCCTCTTCATAATTAAAATAATTAAATACATTTGGAACGCAGCGTAATATGTTTTTCATAGTTTTCTGAAAAATGGCTGCTGCACAAAGCAACAGACGATTCTTCTAGAGCCAACTAATTACATGCACTTGAAAGGTATAGTTTTGAGAAAAGATGTCCCTCTAGAAATACAAACGATATAGATTACAGTTTTGTTTGATCACTCGAACCAACGCCGTGGCCCATTCGGAATTATCCACTTCAACTAACACTCCTCCCCTCTATACTAAATCACGCAACTGCATTTCCAAATTAGACCGCCACGCCAAAAAATTGGCTTGATATTGACTACAACATTTAATTATATTTTATTAACCCTATAAGTCCCCAACTCAAAAACTGGTTTAAGTTTTAATCTTATTTAAGCGACAATAGCATTATATGGTGTAAAAAAATTGGCTTGTGAAAGACCAATACCGAATATGTGCATAAAATCAGGTCTCACAATAGGTGGACTACTAGTGTACAAGGTGTGTGGTTAGTACGATTTCCTTCTGATGTGTAGATCGTGGGTTGAATTCCCGAGTGAAACGCAACTTTAATATCGAAAGACCAGCTAATATCAGTAGGTGGCTTCTAATATCGTCACCCTCCAAAATTGAGCACGCGCAACAGTAGTGGAAGAAAAGCTCAGCCATAAGGTCCTTCGGTTTCTTTAAGTGCCACATATTTACTTTTATTATCTCTTTGACCTGAATCAGGATATTCCTTTCGTTCCCCTGGAAAATTCAAGCTTAATTGCTTAAATCGTAGACGTCAATCCTGCGCCATAAGCCCTCTTTTGTCGCATATGAAGCACTTACCAGTCAACTTGTTTTTTTCCTTGATTCCGTTTTCTTGCTTTAGGCTTCACAATCGATTGGTGGTAATCACGCGCCATGTGTTCTGGTTTGTCGTAAATGAAGCAATTACCAGTAAATTTGTTGTGACTTGACTTCGTGACACACTGCTTTAACCTGATCTGATGTTTCTGCTTCTAGTTGGCGTACTCGTGGCGTCGGTCGACTCATTTAACTTGCGACTTCATACGTCAAGGCACCGAATATTTCAGTATATGTACTCTTGGTGACATCACTAGGTCACGCTTAGTCTCTCCATCACGTATATCTATGAATGCTTGTATTTTTATTTTTATTTTTTCGATAAATTCTTGTCAATTACCAAAGAACGCAAGATGACATTAGCGCTCAATATCGGAAGCGAATTTCTGAAGGCTCTCATTACTCTGTTGCACTCGCGATCTTAATTCCACTCAATGTAATTGACTCTTAGTGGGTGCCGTAGCTCAGTGGTTAGTGCGTTGGCCTTCTGATCTGCAAGTCCTGGTTTTAATCCCCGGATGAAGCATAACAAAATTAAATATCGAAAGGATTTCGATATTTCGGTTTCGAACTAATCCATCTGCCGGCAAGAATTGGGAATTTTTCCGGCAGTAACGATTTGCCAAAAATGCTTCTTAAAAGAGCTGTGCGACAAAACTAAGTTAAAGTGATGTCATAAGGATTCTGCCGTTCGTAACCGGCTTAAATAAATAGATCCCTTCTAATGCTGTCCTAATTTAATACGCACAACAGTATTGGAAGAAAAGCTCGGTGGTATCACAATGGGCCTTTCTGGCCTAAGTGTGTCCTCTCAGAAAGAGGGCAGCTATAATAACATAGCATAACAATTGACTTTTATATTCGTTTCCATTAGCGATTGATAGCTATCACGATCTTTCTCTGGAACCATCTGTAAGACTTCTGAGGCATTACCCTTAATGCGACTATTAAAGCAGCAGTCTTGTCGCTATCATCTTATTGATTCTTCGAAGCTGTTGTGTTGAACTGAAGCTTGAAGATATTAAATGGCGTGGTTCCATCAAATGATTATGGCGTTAGTTTGATTGTATTTGAATCTCTAATCACTGATGTGGCTGGTCCATTTATTTTTAGTTGATTGAGTTCGTGCTGTAATTTTTCGAACTTATCTTCCCAGTCATCTACATGTTACCTCATATCCGTGACTTTTTCATTAATGCCAACAAATTTCTTGAAATCGAAGTCGAATTCCTTTGTGTATATTTTCGATGACGTGTTCTTGGCGAACCGAATTTTCTTGAATTTCCATACGCAACTTATTAATGACGCTTTTTTGGTGAAACAAATCTTGTTGTAGCTGTTGCATCATGGTTTTCAGGAAATCTATGACTTCACCACTCGGATCAATCTTGCTTTCCTCCTCAGCGTGCACAACTACATATATCTTGGCTTCCGCAAGGAATTTACGTTGTTCTACATTAATAACCTTAGCCTCCCTTGGCTTGCCTTAGCCTCACCAGCAGTTCCGTTTTTGTACCTGATTCAAAAAGATTCGACAGATTCATTACTGACAACTGCTTTTTCAGTTTGTCAACGTTCACCAACTTAGCATAATCCCACTGCTGACACCATTCCACTCGAATCAACCATATTTGATCACTGGATTCGGTCAATAATAATTGCAACACCTATTTTATACTAACCATATATGTTACAAAAACAATTTACTTAATCAACTCTATTTAATCAACTATTTACAATCACTTTTTAATTTAAGTTACTATCACGAATAATGGTTGCAACGAAACGAATGTCTGGCGATAACCAGAACAAGAAATATAAGTTGTGACATTCCCTCGATCACTTAATGGCGTTGTGTTGCCTGTTTCACTTTTGAAATTGAACTGATTTATTTGTTAACAAACTCGCACTATTTATACTCTGTGGCAACCCTCCAGAATATTTGTTTATCGTAATCGAGTTTCTTATATTTCTTGTTCTGGTTATCGCCAATTTCTGTTTTTTGACATTCGTTTCGATGCAACCATTATTCGTGATTCACAATTAGTGATGAATAATAGAAATTAGTGGTTGCCGTAGGTCATGGGTAAGTGTGTTAGCCTTCTCATCTGTAGGTCGGTAGTTCAATCCCCGGCTGATGCATAAACAATTTAATATTGACAAAACGTTTTTGTCGAATGGTACACACCTGTCTGCAAGCTATTGCCTGTTTTTCCGGCAATAATAATTTTCCATGGAAAAGCTTCTAAAAGAACTCTGTGACAAAGCTCAGAAATAAAGATGTCGCAAGAGTTTTGCCAAAGAGCTCTTTGGGGCTTGTAAGTGCCACATATTTTTTTTATAATATAAATTAATATTGTATAAATGTATAACGCCATCTACGAGCAAACAGCGGATATATATATATGGTGTATATATATATATATATATATATATATATATATATATATATATATATATATATATATATATATATATATATATATATATATATATATATATTGTCTACGCCAGAATATAAATGTCGCGCACTGTCTGTCAATAAATAAATTTATATAGTTTTAATTTTAAATTATAATATTCATTGCCTTGGCAACCCACAGCAAATTTATTATTTTCGCTATTTGCTTCTCTCTCTCTCTCTCACTTTTTCTTCTTCTCCGCATGTTTTTGGTTTTTTTTCTTTTTTTGGTTATTATTATTATTCTGATATATATCACGACAGTGCGCGAATTTTTATATCTCTGTATTTTTTCTCTTTTATTAAATATTTCTGTCTAAACAATAAATTAATTAAATTGTGAATTTCAAATTAAAATTAAAATCGAAAACATTAAACAAAAAAGTGTCTACTTAAATTAAAATTAAGACTAATTTAAAACTAAAACAACCTACATTAAACGTGCGTGTGTGTGTGCTCGAGTGGTAAGACAATCTTGCCCATCAAGGTATGGTTTATGGTGACATTTGTATATGGTGTACAACTCCCGTGTACAATCTGTTTTTTATATACATGAACTCATATGTATGAAAATTAAGGTGCATATGTATACCCAATTGTTGATTGTTTTTGCATCCATATATCCCGTCATATCCCGATAAAATCAACAAGAAATATAATCCCGATTAAATCAACAATTAACAATTGTTGTTAATTTCTTAATTTTTGGATACATTATTGATGAGTACGTCGTACGTACACTTGAAAAAAAATCCCGCTTAATTCCCCTTTAACTTACAGCGAATCTCTCGCTGAGTTAAATATTGTATTCTGTATCCCATACAATTGCAAGAATTAAGAAATTACAACATACATATTGTGATACAAATGATATTGTTTTGCCGACGGCAAAACGCACTTTTGGTTGATCTATTTTGTTTTTATTTCCCGCTTATGTTCTTCTTCTCATTATTCAAAGTGTTGTTAATTGGTATATGTGCAAAAACAATACCCGAAATCATATCCCACATATTGCACATACCATTTACATAAGTACATATTGATAAGAGAAGAGAGAAAGAAAAATATATCAAGTGATCTCAAGACTACACGAACTTCATACATACATATCAGTGCACACCTTTGAATGATCCCCCATTTGGTTTATATTGGTGTTTTATAACTATATTAAATTTGTTTACTAATCCCTTGCACATCTCTCAGTAAAATCATATAGGTACATCAAAGCATCTCTCTCCGAGATATCGTTGTTGCATTTTGTGTGGTTATTTTACTCAAACATAACCACCAAGTGTTTTCATATCAGTCGTATCGCCCCGCATACTCCCCTCTATGAAAAACATTATTGCCAATAATGTAATAATAATAACAACATTAGTCTCAAGGAAAAACAAAGCATAAGTAATACAACTACACTTTCCCAATAGAAGTTGTTTTTTCCCTCACGAAAACTGATATCGGCAACAACATTAAAATATTCAAAAAATATTTGTTTGGCAATAACAATTTCATACATATTGCATTTTTTTCCCAATACCTTTGCCTTGTGCATTTGCAAAAACATACGCCTTATTATACAAACGCACATGCGATTACTTGTTGTTGTTAAATTTCAACTACCTACCGTGGTTCATCCATATCCCTAAACCATCAACAACAAGTACACCCAAAAGTAAGCAATAAAAGTATTTGGTCATACATAGGCAACAATAAAACGCATTGATTTGTCTCGACAAATATATCTGCGTTTGATCACAAATATAGCGGTAGTGCATATTGTTGCTAAATTTCTATCTCCCAATTTTTGTTTTGCATATACATGTGATAGCAACAAAATATAATTGCATTGGCTAGTGTTTTTTATAAAAGAAAAGTAATTGCAATAACAATTGTACACTATCTTTTCTATTGAAAAATACCCAGTGTGAAAAAGAGTCACTCTCAACCCTAAGTTGCTACAGTATTGACGAATATCAAATAATTGAGTTCTTTGTGCAAGATAATACAGTACAAGTTGAAGAAAGTAGTATACAGTGGTTCCCAAACGTTTTTATACCCATCGGATACGAATTTTCTATACGTAGATATCACCCCGGCTCATTACAATTGAGTAATTTTATTGATTGTGAATTAATTTATATTACATCTCCCTACGTCAATTCCGGAATTCAGCGGAATCGAATACGAATTTAAAATAAGCTCAAGGTCATACCTTCCATAAGTTAGCTCACTATTATAATCTTCAATTTGGCTACGGAAGACTACGTCTTTCGGATTAATCTCTTTCCGGGCACATTTTGGCAACCCATTTTTTTGATAAATCGTTCGAACAGGCAACATAACCCAGATTCGCAAGCAATTCGCTCTCTCGTTTTCAAATTTTATCCCGTATTACATCTGGAATTCTACAATTGCTAAAAGGATGTCAGCTTACGATCTCTTCAGAGCTACTGTCGAAGATATTATTGATTTTGATAGCAATTTTCATGCCATCAACCCGGAAAACCATAAAAAATTTGTCTTGGAAGCACAGCAAAAGCAATTCCAGTCCCTGTGGAGTGATTGCAGAACATCATATCATAATGTTCTAACAGAGGAAGTCGCTGAAGATGTCGATATTAGACAAATTAAAGAGATATATAGAAAATGTTACACCTCGTATGTCCGGTGCCTCTCTGCAATCAACGCTCATCTTCACGAGTTGAGTTCCGAAGTGGAACCTCCCGCAATTTCCTCTTCCACCGCTGAAAATATACCCCGTCAACCTTCATTTCCTGCTGTGCTTCACGAGCTGAGTTTCGAGGTGGCATCCCCCGCAGTTTCCTCTTCTCCGGCAATTCCAAATCCACCCGTTGAGAAAATAAATAATGAATATTCACTTCCCGCTATTCAGCTGCCTCCATGCGACACCCCATGTTTTTCAGGAGATTATGTATCGTGGCCAAGTTTTCGTGACTTGTTTACGGCATTATACCGTAATAACCCCCGTCTGTCGCCAGTGGAAAAATGATACAATTTGCTACAAAAACCCGAGGTGAAGCACATAGCATCATTCAGTCTACTCCCTTGACTAATGATGGCTTCGCACTAGCTTGGCATAATCTCGAGGAGAGATATGAAAATAAGAGGATTCTCGTCAACTTACAGTTGAAATCCCTTTTCACTCTCCAACCGGTAACTCAAGAAACCGGCCCGCATTTGAAGCGCTTACAGCGCACACTAAACGATTGCATTATGAATTTGAAGCTCTTAGGCATTGACACAAGCCACTGGGACGCTATTTTTGTTTATTTGTGTTCCACAAAACTTCCGTATACCACCTTGTGTCTTTGGGAGCAATCATTAAAAAATAAACGTGAAATCCCTAATTGGAGCGACTTCGATGCCTTTCTTACAGATCGGTATCAGACTTTGGAATCAGTCGCAGATATCCGAAATGGTTCTCGGCAATCCAGCCAACCACCAACTCGGCAACTCAGGCAACCATCGAATCAGCAACCCGGTCGATTCAACCCTCCCCAGCGTACAAATAAACCTCGGGTAGAGTCACACGGAATTAGCATTTATCATGCCAGTGTCTCCAATCACGGTTGTCCATTGTGCCGAAAGACACATCCTCTTCGCCATTGTCCCGATTTTTTGAAGTTATTGGTTGATGAACGCTACAGCGTAGTTAACAAACACAAACTGTGTACCAATTGCTTGGCCAACTCCCACGATTACAGTGATTGTAAGAGCCGATACACGTGCTCATCCTGCAGAAAAAGATACAATTCCCTACTGCACAGGGTAGAGAATGCTTCCAGCACTCGTTGTTGATCAACTCCCTCTATTAAAGCAGTGCGTGATTTATAAATTATTACAAACAAAACTGAAATAAAATAAAATATATAAAAACCCCGATTTCTCGACAGTGCGCGACATATTTCCCGTCCCGATATTATTACCCGATGTTTAAATTAAACTTTAATAAATAATAATAAAAAATAAAGTGCGGAATATTTAACTTATATAGAAGTGAGAAATCAGTGTGTTTAATATTAACAACAACTAGCACAATCACATAAATAGATGCAGCCATACCCCCAACACAAGATTCAGGCAAGTGCACCACATCGCAGCTAGCCCATCGGCATTCACTAGCTCCCCGCTGAAACATTGGTCCTTCGAGCCGGATCGGCTCGCAACGTTTGGTAAGAATATCTTGCCACCCAGGTACGTGTTATTCAGCTTATGCACAAGTGGTCTAATTTATACGGGTATATGTATATGTGAATATCCCGATCATTCCCCAATATACAATATTTGTATTCATGCTCCCATATAAAGTGCACATAAGCACATCCTAAGTATATATTCACATATATATCTACATATACATGACACGGAAGGCCAATTTCTGTTGGAGACCGTTCACACCAACAAATAAAGGTTATCTAAATTAATTTGAAAAAAAAACCATTTGTTGTTTTTCTTTTTTTTTTCCGCATATATTCACTTCCCGCGTAATTTGTATAAAATATATATATGTATATATATATATACATATATACATATTTTGTAATTTTTTATATAACATACATACGTACAACAAAGGAACATTGCTTTCATATATCATTTGTGCTTCTTCTCGTTCCACCCGTTGTGTTATTTTCCCAAGTTTTTGTATGCCATTTACATGTAAGTACTTAGTACTTAAATTGGCAATAACAAAATCCCTAATCGATATAAATTACACATTTCGAGATTTCGAATTATACACAAACAACGCTACCGTGTGATTTGTTCATTTTGGTTGTTCTTTTTGCTTACATACTTTATAATATTTGGTATATAAAAAACAAGCATCCTAGGTAAAACGACCCCGAGGAAAAAAAAGGCCTGTTGACCCCTAATTTTATAAAGAGTGAAATTCTTAAAAAATGAAATAAAACACTTTTACATAAGTGCTTGCTCTCCTTTTGAAAATTTTGCGCATTGTCTTTTTCTGCTCTCTCCCTCCCTAATAATCACTTATTGACTAAAATATTCCCGATCATTTGAGAAAATGTCCAACGTCAAGCGGTTTAAAGCTATTGTGGAGGAAATCCACACATTTGACAGATACTTCCAAACCCTCAGTGAAGATTCCCACAGCACTTTCACCCTGGATATCCAGAGAAAGGATTTCGAGACCCTGTGAAATAGTTGCAGGACAGCATGGGAATCGATCATCTCTGCGGAGGAAGATGTAGACGGAATAGAAGAGGTAAAGGAAGCATACCGAGAGTGCCAGGTGGCTTATACTCGGTGCCTCTCTAGCATTAACTCCATTCTTCATGACCTGACCGTTATAGTGCCTTCTCCGATCGCAGCTCATACTTCAACTACTCATAATTCTCCGAATCATAACATTGAGCAAGTCTTTCCCTCTATTCAGTTGCCTCCATGCGATACAGCCTGCTTTTCCGGCTATTATGTGTCATGGCCAAGTTTTCGCGACATGTTTACGGCCTTATATCGCAATAACCCCCGGCTGTCGCTAGTGGAAAAATTATACCACTTGCTTCAGAAAACCCGAGGCGAAGCACATAATATCATTCAGTCTACTCCCTTGACTAAAGATGGCTTCGCTCTTGCTTGGCACAATCTCGAGGAGAGGTATGAAAACAAGAGAATTCTGGTCAACATTCAGTTGAAATCTCTTTTCACTCTCCAGGCGGTAACACAAGAAACCGGCCCAAACCTGAAACGATTACAACGAACGATGAATGACAGCATTACCCATCTAAAGCTACTGAATATCGACACCTCTCAGTGGGATGCGATTTTCGTTTATTTGTGTTCGACAAAGATTCCCGACTCGACTCTGTGTCTTTGGGAGCAGTCTTTGAAAAATAAGCGAGAAATCCCTAAGTGGAGTGATTTCGACGCCTTCTTAACCGAGCGATATCAAACGTTAGAATCGGTCTCGGATATCCGCAGTGGTTCCCGGCAACTCAGCCAGCCACAGAATCGGCAATTCCCCCAAACATCGAATCGGCAACCCGGTCGGTTCGGCTCCCCTAGGCGATCGAATAGTCCTCCAATGACTTCCAGGAAAATCAATACATACCACAACGTTGTAACCGTAATTGTCCAGTGTGCCGAAAGATACACGCTCTTCGTTCCTGTCCCGATTTCCTGAAACTGTCAGTAGAAGAGCGGTTTAATATAGTCCGGAGTCATAAGTTCTGTACCAATTGCCTAGCCAATTCACATGAGTACCGTAATTGCAAGAGCCCATTCATGTGCTCATCATGCAAAAGAAGCATCATTCCCTGCTTCATCGGTCAGAGGAGTACATCGCGACGCAACTCTTGCGGCTAATCCCAATAAAGAGCCAACAGAACGAGTTCATCAATCGTTCGCATCCCAACTGCAACCAGCTACAAAGGAAAACCATGGCACGGCTGTGGATTCTACAAGCCACCCGACACAAAAACAGGCAGTGCTACTGGGAACAGCACTGGTACAAATTCGGCACCACAACATCTCCTTCACGGCTCGAGCGCTTATCGATTCCGGTTCGGAGGCCACGTTTATGTCCGAGCGGCTGCGAAATAGGTTGCGCCTTCCTATTTCAGATGTACGTACGACAGTAACTGGCCTAAAAGAGGTCGTTACAGCGCATTCATCAAAAATGTTTCGTTGGAGATCGGATCCCCAGTTGACCCTAGCGTGACAATTAAAGTGGATGCCTTTGTGTGAACCAAGCTCACAGGAAAATTGCCTTCTTGTACCATATCTGCTAACTTACGCAAGGAACTTGCAGGCCTACGGTTAGCAGATGAAAATCTACATAAGAGTTCCCCTGTAGATATGATATTAGGTGGTGATATCTACCCGTCACTAATGTTGGAAGATATTAGAAAAGGCATTCTCGGAAGTTTGATTGCTCAAAATACAGTTTTTGGATGGATAGTCACAGGTCGTCTTCCGAAATCGCAGTCCCATACATCGTGCTCGTCTTCTTGTATCCAACCCCCAGAAAGTTCCCCTAATGTACAATGTGATGAGCAGAAAACAGACAACAACGGTAGTAAGGACTCCAATTGTCACAACACTAGCACAATGACTGGACATGTAAATTTATTCAACACTACTCTCACGAAGACATGCTGCCTGTTATGTAGAGGCATGCACCCCGTACGACAATGTACTGAGTTCTCAAACCGTACAGTTGAAGAGAGAATACTCTTTGTGCGTCAGAACAAGATTTGCATCAACTGCCTGGCCACCTCACATACTTTAGCTAAGTGCTATAGTAAGTTTTCATGCCGGCTTTGTGGGAAGCAACATCACTCCCTGCTTCACAGAGCGCGGCATGACCCGAGATCAGCGTCTAAAGGTCGATTTTACAAATCGTACATAACAACGCTACAACTCCCGTCAAAGGTACTTACCACACGTAATACTTCCCGTACAACGATATTCAACGGATTATCGAGTTTTGCGCATCACTCCCCGAAAAAGGCTCGATCAATCAACGAGAGGACTTCTACTTGCATGACAATACGTACGATCCCGCCTAATATTGGCCCCCCGAAATTGTTGTCACGTAAAAGGTGATTTGATTGTGGCTTGAGCCTCTGATGCCACACCCGTATTATGTAGCAACGTTTTGTCAGATTACACGATACTGACCGTCATACGCATCCCTCTCTCACATGGTTCAGTTCACTGTAACTGCCCGATTTAATTCCCGAGCTTCTACGAAGCTTCGATGGAACTATGCACTGGCATAGTGTATATGCGTATGAATAATCCCATGTGTTATTTTCACATTATTTGCTACATATTCATGAGCTGAGTCATCATGAACCCAAGACACGCAGATTCTATCCGAGTTTAGAGCGTGTCACGAGCATTATATATTCTGGCACTCCCAACAAGCTGGATTTTTTAATTTTGCAAGTGCTCTACGAGCTCGAGGCTTGTCAACTAAGTTGACTTTTCGAAACCCTTGATCTGGTCTACGACCAGCCCTTATAGAATCTATCCACCTGAGATGGAGTGATACAATCCCGAGAAATACACCAATCAACATTGGAAAGCACTCTACAATCAACATTTTTCAGCAATCAACATTCATCGATCAACACGGAACAGCAATCAACATTAATTTCCACATCTTTTCCCCGAAAATTTACGATTTAAACGTGAATATTATTCAATCTTCTACCCACGTTTTATTCACACATTTGAACAAAACCACTTCGGCTTGTCCTGTTGAACGCAATAACAATTACATACTTAAGATTTATGGATTAAGATTTAATTTAAGAATAGAATGAATTGAATGTACTATTATTAAGTTCCCTCTTTTTAATTCATTTAAACATTTCTTCTTCGATGATTACTACTATTCTTAATTGCTTTTCTTCATTAAGTTTACTCGAATTTCTGTTACTACTTTATTTATATTGATTTTTTTTATATTCACTCTCAGTTATATTTCTCATATTAACTTTAATTTAATTTCTTTTGATTTGTGATCTTCTCTCTCTTTCTATCTATCTCTCTTACTCTCTCTAATCTATTTGACTGGTTGAAGTTCCGTCTCTTTTGCAGTAACCCTGCAAGGGGGGCGGAATGTCTACGCCAGAATGCCGATGTCGCGCACTGTCAATTTATTAATTTATTTTATTATATTTTAAATTATAACTCAGTGAGTTGGCAACCCCAGTCGATTTATCACGTTTCGTTTCTATTTGCCGTTCTCCCTCTCTCTCTCTCTGTCTCTTCTTCTTAATTTTCCTATATTCTTTTTCTATCGTTTTGTATGATTATTCTTGTTTTACATCCCAAAAAGACAGTGCGCGAATTTTGTTAATATTATTTTCCTATATTTCTCCTCTTATCTATATTTACATTATTTCCTATATCGAGTGATTTAAAATTGTGAACAAATTAAAGATTTCATTAAACTACAAATAACGATACAAGTGTTTTTCAATTGTACAACAAATTGGTTCAATTATTTGCATACATTATAATATCCTGTGTGTGTGTAGCAGATGATATTGTCCACAGCACCAGCCACAATGACAACAAACACAGCGGCAAGAAGCCAACGATAAGCGGCCCACCGGCAACCCCATCTCAACTCTACATATATCTATATATATATCTATATATATATATATATATATATATATATATATATCTATATATATATATATATATATATATATATATATATATATATATATATATATATATATATATATATATATATATCTATATATATATATATATCTAAATAAATATATATATATATATATATATATATATATATCTATATATATATATATATATATATATATATATATATATATATATATATATATATACATATATATATATGTGTATATATATACATATATATATATATATATATATATATATATATATATATATATATATATATATATATATATATATATATATATACTTACTTACTTATGTGGCCATAACAACCGAATATCGATTTAGGCCGAAAATAACTTATCCGAGGTGGAAATTGAACAGGCTTCAGCGCCATATGATAGGAAAGGCATGATGAGAGACTTGTAGAGTGTCGTTTTCGTTCTTCGAGAGAGGGCTCGACTTCTCAATTGCTTACTCAGCCCAAAGTAACACCTGTTAGCAAGAGTTATCCTACGCATGATCTCCAAGCTGACGTCATTACTGCTGTTAATGCTGGTTCCAAGATAGACAAAGTCCCTTACTACTTCAAAGGCGTAGTTTTCAACAGTGACGTGCTGTCCAAGATGACGGGACTCTTTGTTTGTTGACACTAGATACTTCGTCTTGCCCTCGTTCACAGTGAGACCCATCCGACGCGACTCTCTTTCCAACTCGGAGAATGCTGCACTGACTGCTCGCGTGTTCATGCCGATTATGTCAATATCGTCGGCATACGCTAACAGCATGACACTTTTGTTGAAGATAGTGCCATTATGTTGTAGATCAGCAGCTCGTATTATTTTCTCCATAATAAGATTGAAGAAGTCGCACGATAACGAATCACCTTGTCTGAAACCCCGTTCGGTATTAAACGGTGCGGAGAGGTCCTTCCCAATATTCACTGCGCAACGGGAGTTATGCAGTGTCATTCTACAAAGTCGAATGAGCTTTGCAGGAATACCGAACTCAGACATTGTTGCGTAGAAGTAATCCCTTACCGGACTGTCGAAAGCGGCTTTATAATCAAGAAATAGGTGGTGTGTGTCGATCTGTTTTTCTTGGGTCTTCTCCAGGATTTGGCGCAGTGTGAAAATCTGGTCGATGGTGGATTTACCAGGTCTGAAGCCACACTGATACGGCCCAATCAGGTTGCTGAGCATAGGCTTCAACCTTTCACACAGTACGCTCGATAGAACCTTGTATGCGATGCTCAGGAGACTTATTCCACGGTAGTTGGCGCAAATTGTGGGGTCTCCTTTTTATGTACAGGACAGAGAACACTGAGCCTCCAATCATCAGGCATGTTTTCATCCGACCATATTCTGCTTATGAGCTCCCAAGAAACGAGAGCAAAGGCAACAACAAATACGCAGGCGTAAGTAGATGAGTGTGACGAAAGACGAACAATTTGATGTGTTGATTTTTGGTGGCTGTTGGATGGCATGAAATGACAAAAGCTGCAACTAGCCACCGACGTAGCGTACGTACGTACTTGCCGTACGTAAGAACATACAAAATTGCATTGATTCTCTCCGCTACGAGCAACGTTTACGTCACCGTCATACGGTGGTGAGTTTTCGTTAACACGACGTTCCCATAAGATAGGTCGTGTCAGCTGACACATTCTACGTTTTTACGTCGGTGGCTAGTTGCAGCAAAAATCTTCAAAAAACCACATGTACACATATATGTGCAGAGACACAAACGCACGTGCCCACGCATATTTCTCTGCTGCTGGTGATAGAGCAGATTGCATTTGATATGAGTTTGCAACCAGAAGCTCCGATAACATGCATATATTTAAAACGAAAATAATGATTGATAATAATATTGTTACGTTTTTATTCTGTGAACGTTTAATTCTATTTGAATTACCTTGTTCGATCACTGGATTCTGTTAATGATAACTGCAACACTTATTTTATACAACTATATACAGCAACAATTTATTTAATAATCTCTATTTACAATCAACACTGTTTACAATCAACTATTTACTATAACACTTAAATGTACTTGCAGCTTTTGCCTCTGTATCAATGTTTTCGCAATCACGTTCGGAATTAGATTGATTTCACTGCTCAACACTGGCTCTATTTATACTCTGTTGGCAACACCCCAGAATCTTCCTTTATCGAGATTCTTCTCTTCCTTTCTCGTTGGCTTGTTCTGGTTATCGCTTATTTCTTTTTGTTGACATTCATGTCGATGCTGCCAATAGTGTCAGTCACAATAGTGATGAGTAACCAACTATCGATACTCGTTACACTGCCCTCCTCTTAACCTTGTTCGTCCCGAACAAGTTTTTATACTTCCCCTCGATATGGCGCAAGTCGCTCCAAGAGCACTACTTTAAACTTTGCTCTTTTATTCCAGGCACGTTGAATACGATACACTACGTCATTTATCTTTGCTATAATCTCATATGGTCCTTCCCAATGAGTCTGTAGTTTAGGGGACAGGCCTTTCTTTCGTTGTGGATTATGAAGCATTACAAGCTCTCCTTCATAGAACCCTTTTGAATTTGCTTTCAAGTCATACCTGGCCTTCATCTTATCGCTTATCATCTGCGACCGCTCTCTGATGAACCGATGTACTTCATCCAACTGTTCCCGCTTTTCGCTAGTATAATTACCTTCGGTTGATCTCGTTGGTGTTACGACTCCAAATTTTAAATCAGCTGGCAGTCTTAACTCGTTTCCAAAAATTGCCATTGCCGGTGTAGTAGCCGTCGTATCATGTTGTGCGCATCTATATGCCATGAGGAACATTGGTATATGTACATCCCAGTCTCTTTGGTATTTATCTACGACTTTTCTCAAATATTCCTCCAAGGTACGGTTAAATCGTTCTACCATGCCATCAGATTGTGGATGCAAAGGTGTTGTACGAGTTTTGTATATACCCAGCATACGGCATATCTCTTGGAATACAACTGATTCGAAATTTCGACCTTGGTCTGAGTGTAACTCCATCGGTACACCAAAACGAGTAATCCATTGGTTCACGAATACATCCGCAACTGTACTAGCTTCCTGATTTGGAATGGGGTATACTTCAGGCCATTTACTGAAGTAATCTATAACCACCAGAACATACTTGTTTCCTGCGTTGCTTATTGGAAATGGCCCAGCTATGTCCATAGCAATTCGCTCAAATGGAGCACCCACGGTGTATTGGTGCATCTTATCTCGACTTTTCTTAGTGGGACCTTTGGCCATTGCACATTGCTTACACTTCCGAATCCAATCAGCGACATGGTCATGACATCCAACCCAATAAAATCGGTTCTTTATTTTCTCGACAGTTTCGGTGATTCCCAAATGCCCTCCACTGGAGGCATTGTGATACTCAGCTATCACTTCATTTATTCTTGCCTTGGGTACCACTAGAAGATCATAAGTGATTTTTCCATCTTCACTTTCCCATGTTCGGAATAAACATCCGTCTCGTAAGTGCAGGCTTTGCCACTGCGCCCAGTATGCCTTTGCTATTGGACTCTCATTGGCCATTTCTTGCCAATCTGGACGTATGCCCTGCTCCTTGTATTCCATAATCTTTACGAGATCTGGGTCGTTCCGCTGATCTTCTTGCACTCGTTCGGTGGTCCATGACTCCTCCGGCAATATATTCATAAGTCGTATGTCGACAATGTGCTCCTTGCTTTCCACTCGAGAACAATGTTTACATTCCATTTTGCAAGGACGACGAGATAGAGCATCCGCGTTGCCGTGATGTCCTCCTTTACGATGTTCGATGGTAAAATCATAACTCTGCAGCCTTTCAATCCAGCGCGCCAAATGTCCAACGTCAAGCGGTTTAAAGCTATTGTGGAGGAAATCCACACATTTGACAGATACTTCCAAACCCTCAGTGAAGATTCCCACAGCACTTTCACCCTGGATATCCAGAGAAAGGATTTCGAGACCCTGTGGAATAGTTGCAGGACAGCATGGGAATCGATCATCTCTGCGGAGGAAGATGTAGACGGAATAGAAGAGGTAAAGGAAGCATACCGAGAGTGCCAGGTGGCTTATACTCGGTGCCTCTCTAGCATTAACTCCATTCTTCATGACCTGACCGTTATAGTGCCTTCTCCGATCGCAGCTCATACTTCAACTACTCATAATTCTCCGAATCATAACATTGAGCAAGTCTTTCCCTCTATTCAGTTGCCTCCATGCGATACAGCCTGCTTTTCCGGCGATTATGTATCGTGGCCAAGTTTTCGCGATCTGTTTACGGCGTTATACCGCAACAATCCCCGTCTGTCGCCAGTGGAAAAACTATACCATTTGCTGCAGAAAACCCGAGGTGAAGCACATAGCATCATTCAGTCTACTCCCTTGACTAATGATGGCTTCGCTCTTGCTTGGCACAATCTCGAGGAGAGGTATGAAAACAAGAGAATTCTGGTCAACATTCAGTTGAAATCTCTTTTCACTTTCCAGGCGGTAGCTCACGAAACCGGCCCTAACTTAAAACGATTACAACGAACGATGAATGACAGCATTACCCATCTAAAGCTACTGAATATCGACACCTCTCAGTGGGATGCGATTTTCGTTTATTTATGTTCGACGAAGATTTCCGACTCGACTCTGTGTCTTTGGGAGCAGTCTTTAAAAAATAAGCGAGAAATCCCTAAGTGGAGTGATTTCGACGTCTTCTTAACCGAGCGATATCAAACGTTAGAATCGGTCTCGGATATCCGCAGTGGTTCCCGGCAACTCAGCCAGCCAATTTGGCAATTCCCCCAAACATGGAATCGGCAACCCGGTCGGTTCGGCTCTCCTAGGCGATCGAATAGTCCTCCAATGACTTCCAGGAATATCAATACATACCACAACGTTGTAATTCGTAATTGTCCAGTGTGCCGAAAGATACACGCTCTTCGTTCCTGTCCCGATTTCCTGAAACTGTCAGTAGAAGAGCGGTTTAATATAGTCCGGAGTCATAAGCTCTGTACCAATTGCCTAGCCAATTCACATGAGTACCGTAATTGCAAGAGCCCATTCACGTGCTCATCATGCAAAAAGAAGCATCATTCCCTGCTTCATCGGTCAGAGGATTCCCCTGGAGTTCATCGCGATGCAACTCTTGCGGCTAATCCCAATAAAGAGTCAACAGAACGAGTTCATCAATCGTTCGCATCCCAACTGCAACCAGCTACAAAGGAAAACCATGACACGGCTGTGGATTCTACAAGCCACCCGGCACAAAAACAGGCAGTGCTACTGGGAACAGCACTGGTACAAATTCGGCACCACAACATCTCCTTCACGGCTCGAGCGCTTATCGATTCCGGTTCGGAGGCCACGTTTATGTCCGAGCGGCTGCGAAATAGGTTGCGCCTCCCTATTTCAGATGTACGTACGACAGTAACTGGCCTAAACGAGGTCGTTACAGCGCATTCATCAAAAATGTGTTCGTTGGAGATCGGATCCCCAGTTGACCCCAGCGTGACAATTAAAGTGGATGCCTTCGTGTTAACCAAGCTCACAGGAAAATTGCCTTCTTGTACCATATCTGCTAACTTACGCAAGGAATTTGCAGGCTTACGGTTAGCAGATGAAAATCTACATAAGAGTTCTCCTGTAGATCTGGTCTTAGGTGGTGATATCTACCCATCCATTCTGCAAGAAGGTATACGTAAGGGCATTCTTGGTACCCTAATATCTCAAAATACGGTTTTCGGTTGAATTATCACTGGTCGTTATGCGAAACCCCAAGCGCATGGAACAATTTTATGTTTCTATAACGAAATTAGTCTCGATCGACAAATCTATCGATTCTGGGAGTTGGAAGAACTCCCAAAAATTACTCCCAAGTCCGCCGAAGACTTATACTGTGAAGAATATTACAAGAAAACCACATTCCGTAATAAATACGGCCGTTTTGTTGTGTCATTACCCTTCAAAAGGCAGTTTCCCGAGGAGTTATCATTAGGAGAGTCGCGCAATTCGGCGCGAGCTCAATTCTTTGGTAACGAAGTGCGGGTACTTAAGACCCCATAATTTAAGATCGAATATGATCGTATTCTTAAGGAATATATCGATTTAGGGCATATGAAGAGAATTGCTCATAACGTGAATTCAGCTCCCGATTTATCGTACTACCTCCCTCATCATGCGGTGGTGAAGCCCGACAGTATGACCACGAAACTTCGTGTGGTCTTTAATGCATCTAGCCGTACCTCGAGAGGCAAAAGTCTCAATGATGTGTTATGTACTGGTCCTATACTCCAATCAGATTTAATGGTTCTGATTCTCAGATGGAGGCTTTACAGATTCGTTTTTAACGCTGACATTGAAAAGATGTATCGGCAAATTCTCGTGCACCCAAAGCACACCCCCTACCAACGAATCTTTTTCCGAAAATCCCAAAACGAAGAAGTGCAGAGCTTCGAGCTCCAAACTGTCACATTCGGCGTGAATTGTGCGCCATATTTAGCCATAAGGACTCTCTTGCAACTCGCACAACAGAATGAACTGGTTAACCCGATCGCTTCCGATATTTTAAAACACTCAATGTACGTAGATGAGGTACTTGCCGGAGCTCATACGCTGGACGGAGCTACCGCGGCGCGAAAGCAACTGGCCTCTGTGTTGAACACAGCAGGATTCTCGCTGAGGAAATGGACATCGAACCATCAAGATGTTCTTAAAGACCTCCCTGCAGATCATCTTTTGGATTCTGAGTTCCTGAATATTTCGGACCAGAGTACTGCAAAGACGCTAGGGCTCAAATGGAATGCGGGCTCCGATTGTTTTTTCTTTACCCCAGGCTCACTCCCGAACAAAGCCTCTTTTACTAAACGAGAGGTTCTTTCAACGATTGCCAAGTTATTCGACCCTGCCGGATGGTTGGGACCCAAAATCATTGTTGCGAAGATGTTGATGCAACGACTGTGGCTCGACGGTAACGATTGGGATGAAGCTATCAAGCTATCAAGATTATCCAAATCTGACCGCCATACGCATCCCCCGTTTTGTGCAATTTTCCCCGGGCTGCACCGTGCAATTTCACGGTTTTTGCGATGCTTCTGAGAAAGCTTACGCAGCAGCAGTGTATATGCGTATGGAGAATCCCAAGGGTGAAATTTATACCCATTTGCTGGCGGCAAAATCGCGTGTCGCCCCCGTAAAAACTCAATCGTTACCACGGCTGGAGCTTTGTGGAGCGGATTTACTGGCTCATATGCTAGATTCGTTGATACCACAACTTCACATTTCAACATACACGTTGTTTGCTTGGACCGATTCGACCATTGTTCTCTCATGGCTTAATAAACCACCATGTCACTGGACGACATTCGTGGCAAATCGTGTCTCATCCATCGATGAAAAGATGGGTAGCTCAAACTGGTTTCACGTTTGCTCTGGTGAAAATCCCGCTGATCTGGCTACACGAGGAACCACCGCAAAAGAACTTGCCGATAATGAACTATGGTGGCAGGGGCCATCGTGGTTAAAGATGCCACGCTCAAATTGGCCGAACACAACCCTAAATATCGAATTGGTCAATGTTCCCGAAGCTAAGCCGATCAAATCGCATTTCGTTAGATCAGTTGAAAACGATGATATTTTAGATCGGTTTTCCGCTCTCCCACGCGCACTTCGCGTAATATCATATTTATTGCGCTTTTACCATAATTGTCAGCCATCTAAACGAAGCCAATATTGTTTCAATTCCCTCAACATTTCGTCTGGAGAGATAGCTTCCACCCGCAATAAGCTCATTGTGTTGTGCCAAATGTGACATTTTTCCAATGAATACGCTGATTTGTCCAAAAAGATCGGAATTCCCCGAAAGAGTGACTTACTCCCGCTTAATCCGTTTCTCGACTCAAGTGGAATAATGCGAATGAATGGACGATTGGTTCATTCCCCGGCTCTCTCTTACAGAGAGAGATTTCCTATAATTCTCCCATATGCTGGACGTTTTACTCGATTGTTGCTCGAGTTTGTGCATTTGGTCTCCATGCACAGCGCTAATCAGCTGCTTTTGCGTCTAATCCGATTAGAGTATTGGGTTCCAAAATTAAAGAACCTAGTAAAGACTACGATACACAAGTGCAAAGTATGTGTACTTGAGAAGCAAAAGCATCAATCACAGATAATGGCAGCGTTGCCACCCGAACGTACCTCCCTCTCAAGACCTTTTGCTACGACTGGTGTGGATTTCACCGGTCCGTTTGACATTAAGGCATATATTGGTCGCGCATGCCGTATCACAAAGGGTTATGTTTGCGTATTCGTGTGTTTTGCCACGAAAGCAATACATTTGGAAGCAACGAGTGACATGACCACGCCTACATTTCTGGCGGCATTTACCCGTTTCTTTTCCCATCGTGGATGTCCGTCGTTAATATTTTCCGACAACGGAACTTCTTTCGTTGGTACTTCTCGTGCTCTACGAGCTGAGAACGAAAAGTTTCTACGTAACATACGTGAGCACGTAGAATCTTTCCATAGCCATCAGGATTTGGAATGGCGATTCATTCCTGCTGGAGCTCCCCATATGGGTGGGCTATGGGAAGCCGGTGTTAAAAGCTTCAAGTCCCATTTGAAGAAGCTTCCCCCTAATCTAAAATACACTCTTGAGGAATTTAGCACATTACTCTCCCGCATCAAAGCATGTCTCAACTCGAGGCCTATAATTTCTCAGTGCCGAGGACTTATAGGACGGTGCTGAGCCTGATGTCCCGGACCAACCCTTAAGTGTCGTTAATAGATGGCAACGTCTCAAGATAATCCACCAATGTTTCTGTATGAGGTGGAAAGAAGAGTACCTCAAGGAACTGCGTAAACGTACTAAATGGAAGACACCGGAAACCGACGTTTGCGTAGGAGATCTGGTGGTCATACGCAATGAACATTTACCTCCGAACGAGTGGAGGCTCGGTCGGATTCAAAAAACGTATTTAGGTCCTGATTCCCGTGTACGTGTGGCCGATATTCGTACCGCTAAAGGCATAATTACTCGGCCTGTCGTGAAGCTTCTTTCCCGAGGCAGCGTCGTGATTGTCGTGTATGTGATCGAGATCATCCGCTGCGCTTGTGTCCCCGTTTTATTTCAATGCCATTGAAGAAAAAACGTGAAATCGTCAGTCAACACGGTTATTGTTTTAATTGTTTGGCGTATACACACGTGGCGCGTCGTTGCACAAGCGCAGTGCGGTGCCAGATTTGTTCCGCAAAGCATCACACGCTGCTTCATAAAGGGGAAAAGAGAAGGTCGAAGCGTACTAGACGAGAGAAAACCCCACGCCAGCGTGTTCTACCACCTCATATAACTCCTGCTCCTGCTTGCTCCTGTCATCATGCCACACCGTAACCGTCAGCGGCTCCTACTATCGCCCCGATACCATACACTGCTCCTGCCATGGTTCCGTTTGTGCCGGCGAATGCAACGTATAGCGCTTCAGCACGTCCTATTTACCCGGCTCCTAACATTATAATTCAACATTTCCCACCGATGGGCTGGACGTCTGCGTCCTACTGAATAGGCTAATCTGCCAATCAAATTTCAATTAAGCAAAAAAGAACATAAGTAAAATGAATGCATTGTTGTTACTTTTTGAATTTGTTTAAAATTTGTTTTTTTTTTTAATTATCGCTATTAGTTTTAATGCTATTGTTTAAGTTCTCCTGAATTTTTTCTTTACATTTATTTAGATTCTTATTATTATTGAATTTTGTTACTACTTTAATTTTCACTTCCATTTGTTTCTATTTTACTATAAGTTATTCTTTTCATTTAGTATTAATCTCTGAATTTTGAATTTGTTTTGAAATATTTTTCTTATTTTTTATCCTTTTCTCTCTCTAATACTGGGGTAGAGGTTCCGTCTCTTTGCAGTAACCCTGCAAGGGGGGCGGAATGTCTACGCCAGAATATAAATGTCGCGCACTGACTGTCAATAAATAAATTTATATAGTTTTAATTTTAAATTATAATATTCATTGCGTTGGCAACCCACAGCAAATTTATTATTTTCGCTATGTGCTTCTCTCTCTCTCTCTCACTTTTTCTTCTTCTCCGCTTGTTTTTGGTTTTTTTTTCTTTTTTTGGTTATTATTATTATTCTGATATTTATCACGACAGTGCGCGAATTTTTATATCTCTGTATTTTTTCTCTTTTATTAAATATTTCTATCTAAACAATAAATTAATTAAATTGTGAATTTCAAATTAAAATTAAAATCGAAAACATTAAACAAAAATGTGTCTACTTAAAGTAAAATTAAGACTAATTTAAAACTAAAACAACCTACATTAAACGTGCGTGTGTGTGTGTGCTCCTAGCGCGCCATCAACAACAGCGGCAAGGTTTGAACCAGCTTGTGGCCCACCGGCGATTATATATAAATATATACGTATATATATATATATATATATATATATATATATATATATACGTATATATTTATATATATATATATATATATATATATATATTTACTTATATATATATATATATATATATATATATATATATATATTTACTTATATATATATATATATATATAAATATTTATATATGTATATATATATATATATATATATATATATTTTTTTTTTTTTTTTTTTTTTTTTTTTAGCTTATTTTTTTTTATTGAATCTTTCTTATACAAGAAACTAACAATAAGTATTAAAATCTTACAAACTAAATAAAACTATGTGATATCCCCTACGTTCCATCACAATTTGGTGAGTCGCGAGATGTAGCAATTTTACAGCATATTCAGTGTGTCTTTTCTTTTTAATCGACGATGCCCCTTGCTCAGCAACAATTGCCTAGCAAGGGGATTCGGATGATTGTGTAATTTTTGAATGTAGCTTCTGCAGGACATTGCAACTTCCTCAGAAATTGTGGATACATTTAAATCTCGATGGATGTTAACGTTCCTCATATACCAAGGCGCATTTACAATAATTCGCAGACACTTGGATTGTATTCGCTGCAATTTTTCGATATTAGAGGGAGATGCGGTGCCCCAAAACTGAATACCATAAGTCCAGATTGGTTTCAGGATTGCTTTATATAATAGCACTTTGTATTCAAGATTCAACTTTGATCTTTTGTGTAACAGCCACCATAACTGATTCATTTTAAGCTTGATCTGAGTTTTCTTTGCCTCTATGTGATTTTTCCATGTCAGCCTTCTGTCGAGGTGAATACCCAAGTACTTTGTTGAGGAACATTGTGGAACTGATTGGCCATTAATTTTAAGTGGGGGACATGTATCTAGCCTTAGCGTGAAGGTTACATGTACGCTCTTTGATTCATTGACTTTTATACGCCATTTTGCTAGCCAGATTTCGAGAGAATCGACATGAGTCTGCAGGAGTTTAGTAGCTTCTATGGGGTTAGAGCGAGAGCACAATATTGCCGTATCATCAGCAAAGGTCGATATGAATGTATAGTTATTGTTGGGCATATCTGAAGTGTATAAGAGATACAGTAAGGGACCCAAAACGCTTCCTTGAGGAACGCCAGCGTGAATATCCAATGGATTTGTTGTGTAATCCTTGTGATGTACGAGAAATTGTCTTTTCGTGAGGTAGCTACTAAGCAATGAGGAGACATTTGCAGGCAGTAATAGTTTGAGTTTGTAAATAAGGCCATCGTGCCATACTTTATCGAAAGCTTGAGTGATATCAAGAAAGACAGCTGAGCAATACTTTTTTTCTTCAAAAGTGTTCCTTATCAGAGTTACAATGCGGTGGACTTGTTCTATTGTGCCGTGCTGTTTTCTAAATCCAAACTGATGTTGAGGAATCAGTTGGTTGAGATTAATAAATGGAGTTATATTCATGACAAGTAGCTTTTCGAATACTTTAGAAAGTAGAGGCAGGAGGCTGATAGGTCTGTACGATGCAACTTTTGTAGGGTCTTTTCCTGGTTTTGCTATCATAATAATTTTTGAAGTTTTCCAGCATTTGGGATAGTGTTTAATACGAAGGATAGCATTGAAAATGTGCATCAGATGAATTACTGAAGCCGGAGGTAGCTCTTTTATCATTTTACCGGTAATTTTATCTGGACCAGGTGATTTTTTTGGGTTTAAATCTTTATAAATTGCTTTGAATATGTCCTTTTTTTTAATTTTGAGCGTTATTGAGCAAGGTTGAGAAGTTAATATTGGTAATGAGGACTGTGAAGAGGGTGGATTGGGTGTAAACACACTTTTTAGGTGGTTTGCAAAAGCCAAACCCTTCTCACAGTTGCTTCTAGCCCAATTACCGTCACTCAAACGGATGGGGGAATCAGTGAGAATTGGCCGATTTGATTTTTTTGCTGATTTCCACAAGGAGTAGTCTGACGCTTCACCAGGTGTTAATTTCGCTATGTGCTCTTCTAACTCTTTGTTGATTTTATTTTTTAAGGCTTGCTTTAACTTTCGAGTGCAGTGCTGTAGCTCTGTTTTCAGATTCGGTGATCTGAATTCTTGCCATTGTCTTCGGAGTCTTACTAGCAATTCAATATCGGCTGGTGTGTATGGGCTATAGTTTGATTGCTTGCATACCTTTGTGCAGGTGGCTGAGCTGAGAGCTAATGAGAGCAGCTGGTTGAATTTTTCGAGTGCTGAGTCTACATCGTGTCCATTTCTTAATACAGTACTCAGAGGAAGATGGGAATTTATATATTTCTTGAATTTTAACCAGTCTATTTTCTTTCTAACGCAATTGCTTTGGGGGCTTGGTGATTTTATAGATATTACCGTGGGTGAGTGGTCAGATGATAGATCATAATTACACTCTGTGGAGATATTTTCCATCTGCAAACCTTTGGCGACTCCAAAGTCTATGAGATCGGGTATTTTCCTCTTGTCCGTCGGCCAATATGTCGGTTGACCATTTGAAATAACATCGTAGCCGTGGTTAGTGATGATTGAACATAGTCTTTTGCCTTTTGGAGTTATTAATCGGGAGCCCCAGTGAGTGTGTTTGGCGTTGAAATCGCCAGCAACCAAGAATTTGCTACCAAGAGTTGAGAAAAATTCTTTATATTGCTGTTCGGTAATACTGTATCTTGGGGGACAGTATATCGCAGATATTACTAGCTTAGAGATGTATTCTTCCAGACATATGGATGTTGCTTGCAAGTAGACGCTACTAAAATCTTCAAGAACATGATGTTTTATTCTGCTTTTTATCAATATGGCAGTTCCTCCGCGTGCCTTACCATGCGGATGATTTGTGGTGTACAGTTTGTAATATGGTATTTGGTAGCAATTTTTGTCAGTGAAATGGGTGTCAGATATCATCATTATGTCGATTTGGCTGGATTCAAGGAATTGAATTAGCTCCAAACGGTGCTGGCTTAAGCCGTTGGCGTTCCAGTGGCATATCTTGAGACAACTCATGGTCTGGATAGCAATGTTTGGAGTAACATCGATTGATTTTTCATCATTTCTTGCATCATTGTTTGCATTGAGGTCATGAATTGGTTCATATTCTGAATCAATGTTTGAAGCAAATGTTCAAGGGTACTTGGCTGTTGGGTGGGCAGTGAGTGTTTCTGCTCATTATTTACATTGCTTTGTTGGTGTGGGTTTTGTTTTAACACGCTAGCGTATGAATTGGTTTGATTCTTGTTTGGGATTGCAGAGAAGAATTGTGTTGCATCAATATTTTGTCTCTTACTTGAGTTGGCTATCTGAGTTTGCTCAACTGGTTTTAGAGGTTGATTGCTAGCGGAGAAATTTAGCTTTAGGGTTGTATATACTGGGCAACCTCTATAATTTGCGGTGTGATTACCTCCACAATTGCTGCATTTTTTCATGCTAGCATCGCCTTTAGATTTTGGGCATATGTTTGATTTATGGAGATCTCCACAAATCACACAAACAGCTGGCAGGGTACAATATGTCTTAGTATGTCCATATTCTTGGCAGTTGCTGCACTGAGGAGGTCCAGTTCTCTTATGGGGTTCTTCGATTGTGATTTTGCGATGCAATAAATATCGAATTTTATATATGGGGTGTACTTCACCTTTTTTTAGGGGTTTTGTTTCAGGCTGAAGCTCAATACGATATAACGGTTGAGGTATATTGCTCTTGTTGAGAATGTTGAATACTGTTTTGGCTTGAAACCCTTCTTCCTGGAGGGCAAGTTTGATTTCGTTAATATCAACGTTGGGTTCGACGCCTTTGAGTACAACGATTAAGCCCTTACTACTTTTTAGCTGATATGTGTAGTAATTCTTTTTTACAGCATCAAATTCCGCTATTACTTTGCGATAATGAATTTCGCTGTAGATTTGCACTTTTGTTTCCTCAATTTGGCCTTTGCGAATAGGAACAACATGGAAATTCTTTGGTCCTATAAGACTTGTAATTCTAGAAATCAACTTATCTGAGTTGCGTTCTCTCAAGAAAATGGGTGGGGGTTTGAAATTTTTCTTGGAGATAATATTTTCGTCACTTTCATCACCTGAAAGCAGAGCGTATCTATTTTCCGAACTAATAGGGACAGTGTTCTGCTTTTGAATTTTTGTTGAATTCATTTGTTTTGAATTTTGCGGACTTCTCTTTCGCTTTACTACAGTAATGTAGCGATCAATACCAGTTTGAACAGCAACTGGTTCTTTATTAGTCATCGCACTAGTTGCTTTAACTACTGGGTCATGCACTTCAGTAGAAGTGCCGTTATTTGATTGCTTTGATGTTGTAGCTGTTGGTGTTACAGCAGGAGAAGCACATTGTACACTCCACGGTATAGAGGGAGATAGTATATCACGATAGAACAAATTATTTTTTTTGTCTGTATTTATTGTTGTTGCCAAAATTTGATGAATTTTTAATATGTGCAGGCAAAAGATTTGCACTGTTACTTTCACTTGTGCAGTGTGTATCAACTGTTTTATTTGATAATGCACTTATCGGGGGGGTTTGCGCGGGTGACTGCAAATATATATATATATATATATATATATATATATATATTTATATATATATATATATATATATATATATATATATATATATATATAAATATATATAAATATATATTTATATATATATAAATATATATATATATATATATATATATATATAAATATATATATATATATATATATATATATATAAATATATATATATATATATATATATATATATATATAAATATATATATATATATATATATATACATATATATATATATATACATATATATATATATATATATACATATATATATATATATATATATATATATATATATATATATATACATATATATATATACGAGCCCTAACCACTATTAATTCGTACATAATGTAATTTAGCTCAACCTCCTTTTCATTATTGCCCCTTAATTCTCGATGGGATTAAGGTTTGGACTGGAAGATGGCCAATCCAAGACCTTAATACCCTTCGCTTCCAACCAGTTTTTGGTCGATTTAGCGGTGTGGGATGCTGCACCGTCGTGCTGAAAAATGTATTCATTGAAAGGGGCCAGTTTCGAAAGTGAGGGTATAAGATTGTTTTCTAAAATGTCAATGTACTTTGCAGCGTTTACGGTCCCGTCGATAAAATGCAGCTTTCCAACACCTTTTGATGACATGCACCCCCACACCATAACACGGTTTGGGAACTTTACAGTGCGTTTGAGGCAGTCCTTATGGTACGCTTCACTTTTAGTACGAATGACCCTACGTCGGGCGTCACCAGCACATACATCAAACATTGATTCATCGCTGAATATCACTGAATCCCATTGCCTCTGTATCCAGAAACGTTTTTCCTTTGACCAGCTCATCCTTTTTTTCTTTTGCTTCATTGTTAGCAACGGTTATACCTTTAATATGTTGACTGGCTTCTTCATACCTTATAGAAATGCAATCCCATTGCGTGTAGATTTTTTTAGTCCATTCACGTCATATTGACCTTCCCACTTTCTCTGACCATATTACTGCCAAGTTTCGCACTGTACTTCTACGGTTAGACTTGGCAATGCTCACTAATGCCCTTTTATCGCGATCGGATATCTTCGAGACTCTACCACGATTGCCTACACGCGTGACTATTGTGCCATTTCTTTTAGAATTTTGTACAACTGATTGCATAGTAGATCTTGCAAGATTCAAAGAGCTTGCAATTTCACCTAAGCTTCTTACAGATTCGATTTTTTTTATAATTAAAGCTCGAATTTCTAATGTAGCGTAAGCTTTCCACGTGTCATCTTTACAAAATTGATGGAACAACAATAAAAACACACTATCGACAAAGATCAAATTGGGTATGAATAACGGAAAATGTTATTTGATTCTTTTTTGGTTCAACATTCTTTAATTTCTCTTCTGTTTCATCAACAATTGCTTTGTGTGTACAGTGTCTACGTGTAAATACTGGTCAGGTAAAGGGTTATCCATTTTGCGGTTTCAAAAGTAAATGTAAATAAAACACATATAAAATATCTTTTATCATGATATTTCTTTTTTATTATAAAGTTTGAACGTTGACATTATGTGTGAAATACTACATCATTTAAATGACCACCACGCGAATTGATGCAAGCATCGATTCTTTTGAGGTAATTTTCGACCACTTTTTGACACATATTGGGCGGTATCTCAGCCATAACGTGACGAATGTTGGTTTTTAGGTGCTCAAGAGTTAAAGGTTTATCTGCATAAACACGGTCTTTTGCGTAGCCCCACAAAAAAAAAGGCAAGCGGTGTCAAATCGCATGATCTTGGTGGCCACTTGATATCGCCACGACGAGAAATTACGCGGCCAGAAAATTTCTCTTGCAATAAAACCATATTCGCTCGAGTTGTGTGGCATGTGGCACCATCTTGTTGAAACCACATATTCTCTAAGTCGTTTTCTTCAATAGCGAATTGACGGTGACAGTCGTACTATCGTCGTTTTCGAAGAAGTAAGGTCCAATCACACCTCCGGACCAAAGAGCGCACCAAGCAGTGACTTTTTGTGGATGTAGTGGCCTCTCTTCAATTACTTGAGGATTCTCAGAACCCCAAATACGACAATTTTGTTTGTTAACATACCCACCGAGTGAGAAATGTGCTTCGTCGCTGAAGAAAATTTTGTTCGAAAAATCGCCGTCCACCGCCTGTTGTTCAAGCACACATTCGACGTATCTACGACGTTGTGAATGGTCAGCTGGCTTCAGTTGTT
>OY978530.1:53291043-53301043 GCA_963854835.1 Megamerina dolium
TGCTATTTTCTCTAGCCAAATGTGTATGTGGGGGTTTTTGGATCGAGGAATCCATTTTTGAGATCTATTTTTATTTTTGAGCACCACCAGAGGGCGCTTTCGTTCATTTTTTAATTTTATCGTTTTTTTTTGGGTAAATTTACGAAATTTTTCGTGTAAATTGACGAATATTTGACTTTCTCATAAGACAACCCAAAATTTTAAATAGTCCAGAGTGTTTAGCGTTAAAAATGATGGGGGAAGGGGGGGGTTATGCATTCACGACCTATATCGAATTTAAGACAAAGAGTAAACAAAGCATATTTTACTTTATTTTTTTCTTCTAAAATTCAACATAACAAATAATAAAAGCATATAAAATGTAATTAATAAAAAAAATTAATTGAATTCAGTAATTAAGAAACAAAACGAAGAGTTTTAGGAAATAAACGCGAAGGAGTTATTTTTGAAAGTCTTTCTTGCTGTCAAGTCTAGCGAATTTTTCACGACTTTCTAATGTCACCGCCATAACTCCTTCTCGATTATGTTCTAAAACTCTTTTGGATACACTAGCCAGCAATTGAACATGTCTTTCCGTTCCTTGTATGTGTACTGGAATTTTCGGATCAGGCAGCGGTGGATCAATGTCTTCTAAATATTGTTGTAGATATTCATAAGGAATATTTCGACTGAATGGTGGTTCGAATAAGATTGAATTATCATTCATGTCAATCATATTCGTAAAATCTGTGTAATTGAAGTTTATGATAGGCTTTTTATAAACTCTCAGTAGCATCGGATCTTCCACATGGTTACGGTAGTGTAAAATTTTTTTTAGAGTTAAGTCGCGTATTTTTTTTTCATCGTCGAACAACATTGCCAATAAAATGTTTTCTGAATGAGCATAATACGAGTTTTCTTTAACAACATTATTTACAATTTGGCTTAAATTGTCCTGTTTAGTTGGCAGATTCAGACCAGTCAAATCAGAAGACATACCAAAAGCAGGAACATAGTGAGAAGGCATATGTTTCAAACTACTTTCGGTACTTATTGATGTTGGTGCGGCTTGTGATGTTGACGGCAATAGATCCATGTTTAAAATTAAATATTAATTAATTAATTTATAAATATTAAGATTTTCCAGCTAGATTTTGAGGTTTTCTTCCTTCAAAAGTTGGTAAAAATGTGATTTAGGTCTTAGCTTGATATCTATCGATTTTATTTTTAGAAAAGCTGGAAAAAGGAACAAAATGTATGGAATATGATTTAACAATTTATAATTCGAGTATGTATTTTGAATATATTCAATACAAAGTCAAAAATTCGTCTATTTCCACAACAGTATCGTATATTTTTCCAAAAAAATGTACGAAAGCGCCCTCTGGCGGCACTCAAAAATAAAAATTAATGTCAAAAATGGATTCCGCGACCCAAAAAACCCCCACATACACATTTGACTAAAGGAAATAGCATTTTTTTGCCTCTATTCTCGAATATTTCTAGAAAAAATACCTATTTTGAAAAAGCCGGGGGCTCGAAATTCATTTTAGAGCTATGGTTTCTTTGGCAAATTTGCTTAGAATGGCCCATAGAATAAGAATCACGATGAGTATATATATATATATATATATATATATATATATATATATATATATATATATATATACATATATATACATATATATACATATATATACATATATATACATATATATACATACATATATATATACATATATAAAATACGCGACTTAGCTCTAAAAAAAATTTTACACTACCGTAACCATGTGGAAGATCCGATGCTACTGAGAGTTTATAAAAAGCCTATCATAAACTTCAATTGCACAGATTTTACGAATATGATTGACATGAATGATAATTCAATCTTATTCGAACCACCATTCACTCGAAATATTCCTTATGAATATCTACAACAATATTTAGAAGACATTGATCCACCGCTGCCTGATCCGAAAATTCCAGTACACATACAAGGAACGGAAAGACATGTTCAATTGCTGGCTAGTGTATCCAAAAGAGTTTTAGAACATAATCGAGAAGGAGTTATGGCGGTGACATTAGAAAGTCGTGAAAAATTCGCTAGACTTGACAGCAAGAAAGACTTTCAAAAATAACTCCTTCGCGTTTATTTCCTAAAACTCTTCGTTTTGTTTCTTAATTACTGAATTCAATTAATTTTTTTTATTAATTACATTTTATATGCTTTTATTATTTGTTATGTTGAATTTTAGAAGAAAAAAATAAAGTAAAATATGCTTTGTTTACTCTTTGTCTTAAATTCGATATAGGTCGTGAATGCATAACCCCCCCCTTCCCCCATCATTTTTAACGCTAAACACTCTGGACTATTTAAAATTTTGGGTTGTCTTATGAGAAAGTCAAATATTCGTCAATTTACACGAAAAATTTCGTAAATTTACCCAAAAAAAAACGATAAAATTAAAAAATGAACGAAAGCGCCCTCTGGTGGTGCTCAAAAATAAAAATAGATCTCAAAAATGGATTCCTCGATCCAAAAACCCCCACATACACATTTGGCTAGAGAAAATAGCATTTTTTTTTACATCTATTCTTGAGTATTTGGGGAAAAAACCTATTTTGAAAAATCCGGGGGCTCGAAAATCATTTTAGAGCTATGGTTTCTTTGGAAAAGTTTCTTCAAATGACCCGTAGAACGTAGAATCTCGATGAGCCCCTTAACATTTTTTCGTCCCCCTACAATTTGACCCACCCTAATATATATATATATATATATATATATATATATATATATATATATATATATATATATATATAAAGGGTTATCCATTTCGCGGTTTCAAAAGTATAGAGCTAGAATTCGACATCTGTCAAACTGAGTAGTTAAAACAATTTCTTCGTTTTTCAGTTCATAGTCTGACATTTGCGAAAATGGATCGCTTAACTTTCGCACAACGCATTAAAATTGTAAAAACCTACTACAAATATGGTGATTCTGCCACAGCCACATATCGTGCTTTAAGAGGAGATTATGGTTTACATAATCGTCCAACTACGCAAGCAATTGGCAAAATTGTGAAGAAATATGAAGAGACTGGATCGGTTACAGATATTGTAAGGCCTGTGAATCATCATTTCGCTCGTTCCACCGAAAATATCGCTGCTGTAAGTGAAAGTATTGCCGAAGACCCGAATGTATCGATTCCTCGTCGTTCTCAGGAATTAGGACTGTCTTACGGCACATTATGGCGTATTTTGCATTTGGATCTACACCTACATCCATATAAAATCCAGCTCACACAACAACTGAAGCCAGCTGACCATTCACAACGTCGTAGATACGTCGAATGTGTGCTTGAACAACAGGCGGTGGACGGCGATTTTTCGAACAAAATTTTCTTCAGCGACGAAGCACATTTCTCACTCGGTGGGTATGTTAACAAACAAAATTGTCGTATTTGGGGTTCTGAGAATCCTCAAGTAATTGAAGAGAGGCCACTACATCCACAAAAAGTCACTGCTTGGTGCGCTCTTTGGTCCGGAGGTGTGATTGGACCTTACTTCTTCGAAAACGACGATGGCACGACTGTCACCGTCAATTCGGAGCGTTATGGTCATATGATGACCGACTTTTTTTTGCCTGCTATTGAAGAATACGACTTAGAGAATATGTGGTTTCAACAAGACGGTGCCACATGCCACACAACTCGAGCGAATATGGAGAAATTTTCTGGCCGCGTAATTTCTCGTCGTGCCGATATCAAGTGGCCACCAAGATCATGCGATTTGACACCGCTTGACTTTTTTTGTGGGGCTACGCGAAAGACAGTGTTTATGCAGATAAACCTTTAACTCTGGAGCACCTAAAAACCAACATTTGTCACGTTATGGCTGAGATACCGCCCAAGTGGTCGAAAATTACCTCAAAACAATCGATGCTTGCAACAATTCGCGTGGTGGTCATTTAAATGATGGAGTATTTCATACATAATCTCAACATTCAAACTTTATAATAAAAAAGAAATATCAAGATAAAAAATATTTTATATGTGTTTTATTTACATTTACATTTACTTTTGAAACCGCAAAATGGATAACCCTTTATTTATATATATATATATATATATATATATATATATATATATATATATCTATATATATCTATATATATATATATATATATATATATATATATATATATATATCTATATATATCTATATATATATATATATATATATATATATATATATATCTATATATATCTATATATATATATATATATATATATATATATATATATATCTATATATATATATATATCTATATATATATATATATATATATATATATATATATATATATATATATATATATATATATATATGGGAGAGGCGAAATTAGCACATACGCACATACGCAATGTGGATAGCTCCTTAGGGTTAGAGGTTGTGCGTTGGGTTTGGGACCCGCCACATAAAAAACCCCCCCAATGAAAAAAACAAATATGCCTCGGATAAGGACTACCGCTTTTGTTGATGACCCCCGCAAACGAAAAAAGGACCACGATTTACGGATATGCACCTGGAATGTCCGATCCCTTTATAGGGAGGGTGCCTCTATCCAGCTGGTTGATGTCCTCGAAAAATACAGAGCTGACATCACCGCTCTCCAGGAAATGCGATGGACAGGACAGGGCTGCTCCAAAAGAGCGTCCTGTGACATCTACTACAGTTGCCATGCTGAAAGGCACGAATTAGGATGTGGATTTTTGGTCAGCAAGAGACTACGACATCTTGTCTCACAGTTCACGCCTGTGAACGAACGGCTGGCCACAATCCGCATCAAGGCAACATTTTTCAACATCAGCCTCATATGTGCCCACGCTCCGACGGATGAGAAGGACAATGTGACCAAGGAGAGCTTCTTTCAGCGCCTCGAAGAAGCTTATTATCGCTGCCCCCGCTACGATATCAAAATCGTGCTTGGCGACTTTAATGCCAGGGTGGGCAAGGAAGGTACCTTTGGTCCAACTGTCGGAAAATTCAGCCTCCACCAGAACACCTCCGATAACGGAATGAGGCTGATCGACTTCGCCGCAGCACGAAACATGGTAATTGGTGGTACCAGATTCCAGCATCTCGACATCCACAAAGTGACATGGCTGTCTCAGATCAACGTACAAGAAACCAAATTGATCATGTGGTGATTGACGGAAGGCATGCTTCCAGTGTGATGGACGTGAAATCGATCCGTGGTGCCAACATCGACTCGGATCACTACCTTGTTGCAGCTAAGGTGCGCACACGCCTATCTGTCGCAAATAACAAGAGAAGTCCCACACAGAGAAAGCTCGACGTCAGTAAGCTGCGATCACCAGAGACAGCAGATGCATTTTCCACTCGACTATCGGATCTGCTTATGCAGAACACTCCCCCACTTGATGATACATGCGCACGGTGGACACATATATCCCACTCCATGACTACTGCTGCCGAGGAGGTAATCGGTTACTACCGGCCTCTGAGGAATGAGTGGTATGATCAGGAGTGTCGCGACGCTACCGCAGAGAAAGACGTCGCCTACAGAAAAACCCTGCGTGCAGGCGCAACGCGAGCTGTTAAGGACGCGAGTGTGAGGAGATGGAGATGTGTACCGACAAGAATGAGACTCGAGAATCCTTCGAGAAGATCAAGCGCCTGAGTGACGGTTTAAATCCCGGAGCCTCTTCTTGTCGTGATGGAAATGGGAATGTGGTAACGGATGTCCAGAGTGTACTGAGCCTATGTAGGGAACACTTCTCCACGTTACTGAATGGCGATGCTACGAACAATTCCGCCAGTGGAGGAGAATGCCCGATAACCCCAATTACAGATGATGGTGTTGATGTTCCACCACCCGACTATGACGAGGTTGAAACGGCCACTTTAAGGCTGAAGAACAACAAAGCTGCAGGTGCTGATGGCCTGCCTGCCGAGTTGTTTAAGACCGGAGGCGATGAGCTGCTCACCCGCATGCACCAGCTCATAAGCAGAATATGGTCGGATGAAAGCATGCCTGATGATTGGAGGCTCAGTGTTCTCTGTCCTGTACATAAAACAGGAGACCCCACAATTTGCGCCAACTACCGTGGAATAAGTCTCCTGAGCATCGCGTACAAGGTTCTATCGAGCGTACTGTGTGAAAGGTTGAAGCCTATGCTCAGCAACCTGATTGGACCTTATCAGTGTGGCTTCAGACCTGGTAAATCCACCGTCGACCAGATTTTCACACTGCGCCAAATCCTGGAGAAGACCCAAGAAAAACAGATCGACACACACCACCTATTTATTGATTATAAAGCCGCTTTCGACAGTCCGGTAAGGGATTACCTCTACGCAACAATGTCTGAGTTCGGTATTCCTGCAAAGCTCATTCGACTTTGTAGAATGACACTGCATAACTCCCGTTGTGCAGTGAAAATTGGGAAGGACCTCTCCGCACCGTTTAATACCGAACGGGGTTTCAGACAAGGTGATTCGTGCGACTTCTTCAATCTTATTATGGAGAAAATAATACGAGCTGCTGATCTACGACATAATGGCACTATCTTCAACAAAAGTGTCATGCTGTTAGCGTATGCCGACGATATTGACATAATCGGCATGAACACGCGAGCAGTCAGTGCAGCATTCTCAGAGTTGGAAAGAGAATCGCGTCGGATGGGTCTCACGGTGAACGAGGGCAAGACGAAGTATCTAGTGTCAACAAACAAAGAGTCCCGGCGTCTTGGACAGCACGTCACTGTTGACAACTACGCTTTTGAAGTAGTAAAGGACTTTGTCTATCTTGGAACCAGCATTAACAGCAGTAATGACGTCAGCCTGGAGATATTGCGAAGGATCACTCTTGCTAACAGGTGTTACTTTGGGCTGAGTAAGCAATTGAGAAGTCGAGCCCTCTCTCGAAGAACGAAAACTACACTCTACAAGTCTCTCATCATGCCTGTCCTAACATATGGCGCTGAAGCCTGGACAATTTCCACCTCGGATGAGCGAATACTTGGGGTTTTCGAGAGAAAAGTCCTACGCAAGATCTTTGGACCTATTTGCGTTGGTGGCGAGTACCGAATAAGGTACAACCATGAGCTGTACGAGCTGTATGCCGATATTGACATAGTAAAGCGCATCAAAATCCAGCGGCTGCGCTGGCTAGGTCATGTCGAGCGAATGGAAGAACACGCTCCAGCTAAGAAGGTGTTATATTCGGAACCCGCTGGAGGACGACGCAAAAGAGGAAGACCAAACCTCCGGTGGAAAGACCAAGTACTGGAGAACCTGACGGCGCTTGGAATTTCTAACTGGCGCCAGCTAGCGAAGAACAGAGATGGCTGGCGAAGCATATTATATTCGGCCTAAATCGATATTCGGTTGTTATGGCCACATAAGTAAGTAAGTAAAAAAAAAGGGGAGCTCTCTCATTTGAAGTCATGTTGAATATGATTCGATATACATGTCGTCATGTCATATTTACAAGACGTAAAGTAGATATTTCTTTTTGAAAAGCCAGAATGTGTAATATGTATTTTTGTATAAGGATAGTAAGGGATTGGAGAGAGAGAAAGAGACAGAATGGGATCTTCACATACATATATGTAAGAAACATATATTTTTAATCAATAATCTAATTACAAACATATTTGCATACATGTTTAAATATAAATAACACTAACACATGAGACTTACCATACTAGTTGTATAGGCGGAGGAGGAGGATGTAGAATAGTCCTGAAAGGATAGAGTCTGCTCTGGTGTTCCAGAATAGATTTGCTGCGTTTTAGTCGTTTCACCATGTGTTGCATATTTAGTTTCTGGTTGCGATTGTGTTGTGGATTGATAAATTGTTGATGGTGGCTGTTGTTGTAGTGAATATGGTTGTTGTTGTCGATATTGATGTATTGGGTTTTGTTGACAAATTGGTGCTGACGGTGGTGATGAAGGTGTTGTTGTTGCTGCTGCTAATGACTGACAAATTGTTGTTGGAGCTTGTTGGTGGTGCTCTAGGAAGTGCTTTTGCTGTTGTTGTTCTGTTAGCTTTTCTTGTTCCCATTTATTTTCGGCTTTTAATTTCTGCGCCAGCAATTGCTGTTCTTGTATTTGTTGCGCTAACTGCTCCAGCAATAGTTCACACTGTTGCCGTTTTAATGAATTCAAACTTTCATGATCCGTCTGATCCACCTCGTCAGCGGCATCTTCTTGTTTGATATCAACATCTAAGTTGGAGTTGATATCTTTCAATTGATTATTGAGTTTATTCTGTACACAAACACAGAGAGAGAAAACGAAAAAGAGAAATTTGAAATATTCTACCGTATAAGAATGAATTGCATCGATTTTCCTGAAATTATGTCCTATTTCAACATTTAATATAATAAGAAATGAATAAATATATCAGCTTCAAATATATTTTGTACCTGTTTTGGTAGTTGAACCACATTTTCGTCCGTTGAATTTAAGGAATTACGACGTGGCTGTGTTGCTTCAATGATGACAGGACTCACTGGGGTACAATCCTGCAAGAGTTTTCAAAATAACCAAAAGTAGAGAGACAGAGAGATGGAGAAAAAAATTCGTATTTTCAATCAAACAGACAAATAGAAAAAGCTTTAAATACGCGAGTTATTTCTTTTACTTGTTCGTACCTTTAGAGGATCTTTTTCTGCAATCACTGTTGATCTGGTTTTCTTGAATGTGTCTTCTTCCTTGTCCTCCTCTACACTCTCCTCGTCTACCTTCTCTTGATCATCTTTTTCTTTCACCATCACCTCTTCAACTTCCTCGACTTGATTACTCGCTTTTGATTCTTGTTTTTCCACTTTATTTTCATGAATTCGCCTAAGTGTTTTGTCAGTAACATCGTTGGCATGTGCCACCGATTTAAGTAGTGTTCCATCATCAGTGGAATCATTTGAAAATTGTTTTTTCAAAATTGTTAATGGATTTTCTCCAACATTTTCCATCTTCATAACTCTTGCAACTTTCTGATTTTCCTTCTCCTGCTCCACATAATTTTCTTCAATTTCTTCCCTCTCCTCCTCTTCGTTTTCCTCTTCTACTGCGGCAGTGACAACTTCTTCTTTTTGCTCCATATCTTCATTATGCTGCTTGTTTGCAGTTCCTTCTTCGGCATCATCATTCTTTTTTATCGTATCAGATTTTTTCAATGTCAAGATTAGTTCAGCGTCTTTTGCTTGATCACCGCCATTTCCTAAAATCTTTCGAGAGGAAAAACGGAAGGCGAGAGAGAGAGAGAGAGTGAGAAAAAAATGCAAAGTTTTGTTAAGATTATAGAATTGTACAATATGTAAAGCGTGAGTTGATGAGGTCTACCAATTTTCTAACAGCGGCACAAAAAGATATCTACATTTCGGTGGCAGGTTCTCGAGTGTAAGTAGAATGTTCCAAAACGAAGTCTTAGTTTAAGTAGAAGTTTATTTAAAAATCGTACATTGTTTTCTTAAGTTATTTTCTCAGCATTCATTTCTGTGTGAGAAGTCAAGAGAATGCTATGAGAAATAGCGTCACTACCTGAGATTTGGAAACAATCTGTTAATTGTCGAGGAGATATATTTACAGGTTGGAGCCACAACAATATCTGTCTGTTGAAATCAATAATTGGAATCTAACGAATCTACGTACCTTAGATTCTGTCGCAGTTTTTGGTGTCGTAGATGAAGCAGTACTTTCCATTTTCAGGTAGTTGTAGATTTTGTGCAATTTTCCTATTAATCCGGATATGAATTTTGGTATTTACCTATAGAAGAAAAATCAAGGAGAAATGAAATTAACTTCTTAGCAAAATTTATTTATAATATGCTTTTTGGAGAAAAATCTAAATATCGCATTGTACTTTGGGGAAATACAGAGTCACTGTCGAAATCAAAATAGAGCGGCAGACGTAAATAGTCCAAAGTTTTTAAGAAATCATTTAAAGAGAGAGAGAGTCATTGTTTGTACTGTTTGTACCTTTCATTTTATGTAG
>OY978530.1:53306043-53333543 GCA_963854835.1 Megamerina dolium
AGCAAGGCATGAAGTGATAAATTTGTCTAAATCTAATATTTCATCACAGACGTAGCAAAAGCTCTGTTAACCCAATAAGTATAAATGTCACCTGTCAAACAAGCATTACTGTTGGACCTCCATATGACACGTAGCCTGCTCTTGTCGACAATATGCTTTTGTAAGCGAGTGGATTCTCTGAATTATAGATGAGAAGTGGTTTTATTTTCAAATCGTTTCTTTCATTGGCACAAAAAGTCAGAGTAAAGCAGTATTTCATTGGTTTGTGCGCGGCATTGCTTCCTCCTCTGTTGTTATATAGGTTTGCCATTAGGTTTCTTAAAATGTTCGAACCACCACTCTCTCGTAATTTTTCATATAAGAAATTTTGTTCGTTAAGCGAAATGTTTTTAAAGATAAATTTTGTTCGTTATGCGAAATGTTCGTGTATATATATATATATATATATATATATATATATATATATATATATATATATATATATATACATATATATATATATATATATATATATATATACATATATATATATATATATATATATATATATATTTATAAATGGTGGTCTGGTGGTGTTTTCGCAAAGTAACGTGTCTAACTGCCTCAACCGGGTGGGGCTAGCGCAATCCTTGTTGAACTCATCGCAAGTCAACTCACTGGCTGTCATGTAGTTTGATCTGAGCGCTATGTGATGATACCTTTATTTGTTAATGAGGGGTATTCATATAGCTTGCTCTGCTTACTCTGTGATGGCGCTTTCATTATTATTAATTTGGCCCTCCATGTGGCGACCACCGGGCAACGTCTTCCTGGCACCCGCTGGGAGGCGGCTGAAGTGAGTGGCGAAAATCTCCTCAGTTAGAGGTTGTGCGTTGGGTTTGGGACCCGCCACATAAAAAACCCCCCCAATGAAAAAAACAAATATGCCTCGGATAAGGACTACCGCTTTTGTTGATGACCCCCGCAAACGAAAAAAGGACCACGATTTACGGATATGCACCTGGAATGTCCGATCCCTTTATAGGGAGGGTGCCTCTATCCAGCTGGTTGATGTCCTCGAAAAATACAGAGCTGACATCACCGCTCTCCAGGAAATGCGATGGACAGGACAGGGCTGCTCCAAAAGAGCGTCCTGTGACATCTACTACAGTTGCCATGCTGAAAGGCACGAATTAGGATGTGGATTTTTGGTCAGCAAGAGACTACGACATCTTGTCTCACAGTTCACGCCTGTGAACGAACGGCTGGCCACAATCCGCATCAAGGCAAAATTTTTCAACATCAGCCTTATATGTGCCCACGCTCCGATGGATGAGAAGGACAATGTGACCAAGGAGAGCTTCTTTCAGCGCCTCGAAGAAGCTTATGACCGCTGCCCCCGCTACGATATCAAAATCGTGCTTGGCGACTTTAATGCCAGGGTGGGCAAGGAAGGTACCTTTGGTCCAACTGTCGGAAAATTCAGCCTCCACCAGAACACCTCCGATAACGGAATGAGGCTGATCGACTTCGCCGCAGCACGAAACATGGTAATTGGTGGTACCAGCCACTAAGTGGTTTCATAGGTATACATGTATCTACTTCGTCCGCAAACGTAATACAAATATGTGTTTAAAATGCTTTTCGGAATCGCAATGTTTTGCAACATCATAGACTAGTATATAAATAAACAGTGTGACAATTCCGCCAGAGTGTCTTTTTTCAGTATCTTTTGTTTTTTCTCTTTATTAATTTTGGCAAATGTAAACATTTAAACCACTAATCTGAGTAAATGTATATATTTAAAATGTTCAAAATATCACAAATATTTATGTAGGTGGAAAATTTATATAAATTTTTGATTAAAATTCAAAGGTCTATTTTTTCCCCAATTAATGCTCGAGAGTTTCCACCAACTACCGATTACCGATTTATCTGGCTTTTTGACCAGCAATACAACAGACCAACTTGGTTAAATGTATTTATGATACTCGTGAATCCTTAAGTCTGCAACGCACAAAAGAATGCAATGAAGTTTGCATTGTGGTATTTATATGCCGCCATTTTGTCAAGATGAGTGTTCGATAGGCAAATCGAAGAATCTGCAGAAGAAAATACTGCCTCCAACCGATATTAACATAGTGAAGGACTTGGATTTCTACATAATTTGCAAGAAAAATACTCCAAAGAAGGAGAACCGTTAAAACACAGCCCAATGCATTATTTGGATCAAGCGATTCATTTGAGTTGCAAATCCGAATACTTTCACGTGTGTTCATTGTGGTTCGGAAAAATTTTTATAGCAATTTTACATTTTTTTTATTACCGTGGATATGGATTTGTTGTCTTGTCCCGCAGTTCACTCTGTGAACGAACGGCTGGCAACAATCCGTATAAAGGAAATATTTTTGAACATTCACGCTTCTCATCCACGCTCCGATGGATGAAAAGGACAATGCGACCAAAGAGAGCTTCTTTCAGTGCCTCGACGAAGTTTATGACCGTTGCGCCAGCCACGATATCAAAATAGTGCTTGGCGACTTCAATGCCAGGGTGGGCAAGAAAAGTACCATTGGTTCAACTATTCAGCCTCCACCAGAACACTTCCGATAACGAAATGAGGTTGATCATGATAATGGAAACATGGAAATTAGTAGTACTAGATTTCAACAGCTCGACATCCATTAAGCGAAGTTGCTGCGAAGATCAATGAACCAAGAACCAAATTGATCACGTGATGATCGACGGAAGCCATGCTTCCAGTGTGATGGACGTTATCGACTCGGATCATTACCTTGTCGCAACTAAGGTGCGAACACGTTTTTGTGTCGCAAAGAACAAACAAAGTTCCACTCAGGGAAAGCTTGACGTCAATAAGCTGATTTTACCAGAGACAGCAAATTCCTTTACCACTCGATTATCGGATATGCTTATGCAGAGCACTCCCCCTCTTGATGATACATGCGCACAGTGGACACATATATCTCACATATATCCATGACTACTGCTGCCGAGGAGGTAATCGGTTACTACCGGCATCTGAGGAATGAGTGGTATGATCAGGAGTATTGCGACGCTACCTCACAGTATAACGCCGCCTACAGAAAAACCCTCGTGTAGGTGTAACTTGAGCTGTTAAGGAGCGGTATAGAGAAATGAGGAGTGTTAAGCGACATCTTGTCAGAAGAGAGATTATGAAAGACGAGAGTGTAAGAAAATAGAGATGAGTTGACTAAAGTAATGAGACTCGAAAATTCTTCGAGAAGATCATGCGCTTGATTCTCAGCTTAAGTCCCGGAGCATCTTCCTCTCGTGACAAAAATGGGAATCTGGTTACAGATGTCCAAAGTGTACTGAGCTTATGGAGGGAACACTTCTTGACGTTACTGAATGGCGACATCTCAAACAATCCCGTCAGTGGAGCAGATCTCCCGAACTCCCCAATCACAGATGATGGTTTGGATGTTCCGAGTCCCGACCATGACGAGGTCGAGAGGCCAATTTGAGGCTGAAAAACAACAAAGCTGCAGGTGTTAATGGCCTACCTACCGCGTTGTTTAAGACCGGAAGTGATGTGCTGCTCACTAGCATGCACCAGCTCATATACAAAGCATGCCCGATGATTGGAGGCTCAGTGTTCTCTGTCCCGTACATAAAAAAGGAGATCCCACAATGTCAACAAGCAAAAAGTCCCGGCGTCTTGGACAGCATGCCACTGTCTATCTTGGAACCAGCATTAACACCAGTAATGACATCAGCCTGGAGATATTGCGAAGGATTATTCTTGCTAACAAATGCTACTTTGGGCTAAGTAAGCAATTGAGAAGTCGAGCCTTCTCTCGAAGAACGAAAACTACAAGTCTCTCATTATGCCTATCCTTACATATGGTGCCGAAGCCTGGACAATTTCCACTTCAGATGAGAGAATGCTCGGAGATTTCGGAGGAAAAGCCCTACGCAAGATCTTTGGACCTATTCTAGATTCGGCCCAAATCGATTTTCGGTTGTAATGGCCACATAAGTAAGAAAGTTATTTCCGTGATTTTGATTTATTCTTTTGCTTAAACCTTATTCGGAAATTCCAGAAAACAATTGACTACAGAGTTCAAGAAATTTCTAGGACTTTTAATGAGAAAGTTATAGTTATATTGCATTCTCCGGTAATTCGGAATAATTCATCGAGAAAATAAAAATAGAGGCATTCATCGATAGAATACGAGATGGGGAAACTAAGCGTGCCCTAATCATATCACCAAGGAGTACATATGTCGAAATAGTCAGTAGTGCATTGACGTATGAACCCGTCAGTTCAATGTGTCCAGCAATGCCACGAGTACGCCAACTAGAAGCAGAAACATCAGATCTGGTTGAGGCAGTGTGTCACGCAGTGATTTCAGTAGTACAGCCTGAAGCAAGAACAACAGGTCGAAGTGAAAACAAATTTACTGGAAGTAATGCACTTGCGACAAACGAAAGCGATCGAAATTAATTTTTAAAAGGAACACAAAAGTAGGAGAATAAGGTGTGCAGCGATGGCTCCACTAACACAAATCAATCAAACTAAATCGCGTCAGTTCAGCGGGGCGTTAACTGTTTCCGATAGTGAGTAGTCTCATCATTCACATCTCGCAATTACAATCGATGCAAAACTGGACAATATGAAGTTTGTGTTAACAGAGGATACTGGTGCATCATATACTGTAATCAAGAGCGATTTGATAAAATGATTTGGGCCTTTAATGGGAATAAAATTGCGTACAGCAACGGGTGAGGATGCACAAATTCTTGTAAGATTAGGAAACGAGTATTGGAAATATCACGTGGGAACATGTAACGTTATAATTGGTGTTGATTTTATCATTAACAATGGATTTACGTTAGATTTAAATCATAGTATCCATGCTATGCAAATGTCGAGTTACCATTGAACATCGGCTACAAGTGTAGTGGAAACATGAAACGAATTTGGGCAGATATGATTGTGGATGATCAGACAGCCAAGTTGTGTGCAGTGTAGGAAGCGGATAAAAAAAAATTACCAATAAAAACATCATACTTGGTAAGACGCTAGGGGAACTTAAGAAAATGGAATGGTAGCGGTGCGAATACTAAATCCAACTAATACATCTACGGTAGTGCAGAAACTGTGGTAGACAGCGAAAAGAGTTCGTCTATGAAAAGTGGAAGAGCAGGAACTCTTAAAGCGGAATTAAAAGCACAGATGGTAGAATGGGCAGGTTTGCCTACCAAACACCAAAATTTAAAGGCCTTACAACTACTGGAGAAATACAGTTCAATATTTTCATCGGTATTGGCGATGGGCAATGGCAATTCACAGTTATGCCATTTGACTTATGTAATGCGCCGGCTACATTCGAACGTGATGGAACGTGTACTCAGAGGACTACACTGGAAAACATGCTTGGTTTACATCGATGACATTATAGTCATTGGAAAAGATTTTAACGACCACATGGAAGAGTTGAAGTATTTCAGCGTAAACAATCAGCAGGGCTTAAACTGGTGATAAAGTAACAACAGAAGGGTATGTACTCCTCCACTGGAAGCGTTGTAATATTCAGCTATCACTTCGTTTATTCCTGCCTTGGGTACCACTAGAAGATCATTAGTGATGATCTGGTGAGCTGCTGCGGACGTGGTGGTTGCTCAGTCTGTTGTTGTTGTGATTAACGTGGTGTTGCGTTGCCGTCGATTTCTTGGGGCACAATATATACCTTCATGATAAATAAAAATAGCGCACACACTAATTCGGGTTTGTAAAAAATACAAGATTTATTCAATTCAAAGTAAAACAAACAAACAAAAAAAAAAGATCAAAACAAGTCGCGCACAGTTAAACCCTTTTGGATAGAGATTAATAATACAATAAAAAAATGAAAGGTATAAACAAAGCAAACGCATTTGGCATAGCCAAAGAATATGGAAAACTAAATAAAAATGAGAGAGAGAGAGAGAAAGGGGAACGGTAGAAGTGAGGGGAGAACTGCCATAATCGCTGATGCCAGATCGCCCACCCACCTCTAATCACAATAACAGTGAGCGAGCTGTTCTGGCGTAGACAGTGATTTTTCTATCTTCACTTTTCCATGCTCGGAATAAACATCCATCTTTTATGTGCAGTATGCCTTTGCTATTAGACTCTCATTAGCTATTGCTTGGCAATCTGGACGTACGCCCTGCTCTTTGTATTCCATAATCTTTGCAAGATCGGGGTCGTTCCACTGATCTTCTTGCACTCGTTCGGTGGTGCATGACTCCTCCGGCAAGATATTCGTAAGTCGTATGTCGATAATGTGCTTCTTGCTTTCCACTTGAGAACAATTTTTACATTCCATTTTGTAAAGACCACGAGATAGAGCATCCGTGTTACCATGATGTCCTCCATTTACGATTCTCGATTGTAAAGTCATAACTTTGTAGCCGTTCAATCTAGCGCGCCAGTTGTCCTTCTGGATTTTTAAATTGTAATGTCCAACTTAGCGCTGCGGGGTCAGTTCATAGATTAAATGACTGGCCGTACAAGTATTTATGGAAGTACTTTACACATTCCAGTACTGCAAGCAACTCTTTTTGAGTTACACAGTAGTTTATTTCTGGCTTTGGCAAGATTTTAAAGTAATATGCTATGACTTTTTCTTGCCCATCTATGATCTGAGAGAGCATACCACCTATTCCATAGCCACTCGCATCTGTGTCCAACACAAACTTTTGACCAGGTACTGGATACGCTAATACTGGTGCTGAACAGAGTCTTTCTTTCAGCTGTTCGAATTCCTTTTGTTGTTCCTCTCCTAACGCAAATGACTTGTTCTTTCTTGTTAGCTCATGCAGACTGTTGGTGATGTTTGCAAATCCAAGAACAAATCGTATGTAATAGGTACACAAGCCTAGGAAGGTTCTTAACTCGTGAAGATTTTCCAGAATAGGCCTTTCATGTACTACTGCTTTTTTCTATTCGTCGGTATGTACCCACTCTGTTGTTACCTTACGATCAAGATACTTAACTTGCCGTCTGCACAGTGAACAGTGGATCCAGTTTAAGCCCAGTGATAGTATACGCTTTTTTCCGAGGCATTTTTACAATATTCACTGGGGGGGGGAGCGCATAACCTCTAACCGAGGAGATTTTCTCCACTCACTTCAGCCGCCTCCCAGCGGGTGCCAGGAAAGCGATGCCCAGATTTGGTTACAGATGTCCAGAGTATACTGAGCCTATGGAGGGAACACTTCTCCACGTTACTGAATGGCAATTCTACGAACAATTCCGCCAGTGGAGGAGATTTCCCGATAACCGCAATTACAGGTGATGGTGTTGATGTTCCACCACCCGACTATAACAAGGTTGGAACGACCTATTTAAGGCTGAAGAACAACAAAGCTGCATCGTGCGACTTCTTCAATCTTATTATGGAGAAAATAATACTGCTGATCTACGACATAATGGCACTATCTTCAACAACACTATCTTGGAACCAGCATTACCAACAGCAATGACGTCAGCCTGGAGATATTGCGAAGGATCACTCTTGCAGATTCGGAAAATCAATTTGTTTTTTTTTTTCATTTTCCAAGACAACGAGATTGGTGCCGGGAACGTACTTTATGGACCTGGGAAGATTTTCTCACTTTTTAAGAAAAAAAAAACATCAAACGTGTTTTTCTGAAAACCATTTTTTAGAAGTCCGTGAACACGATCATGCAAAATCTACTCGACCGATTCTTTTCAAACTCGAAACATACTTTCTTGGTATAAAATGCCTCCCCCTCCCGTTATTTACATTTTTCCATTTTCATATTAGGGTAGTTTGTCACCTAAAAAATAGCGGAAAATTTAGCGCGAAATCGCGTTTTTTGCTTAAATAGGCCACGAACTGTTGAAAAACGAAAATGATAACTCTACAACGACGGATAACTCATAATTTAAGTAAATTTAACAACATTTTTGATTTCAGATAATTCTACGCCGAGTTATCGTGTTCACCGAACAACGTATTTTTCAAAAGACTCTTGGGAAATGTTCTGTTACCGGCTTATTTTTCAATATTTAATTACGGAAATTTAACTAAATATTCTCTAGATAATGCTTTATAATTAAAAAAAAGTTTGAATAAATTTGCTGATTTTTATCTCAGTAAAAAATCAGCGAGAAAAGTTTTATTTTTCAAATTTTTTTTTTATTTCAAATTATCCCTTACTCCCCCCTTAAATCTAACGTAAATCCATTGTGTATCATGAAATCAACACCAATTAATACGTCATCGATGATGTCGGCCACAATTAATTTATGTTCCCACGTATAATTCCCAATAAATACTTGTTTCCTAATCTTACCCAGAATTGGTGCATCCTGACCCGTTTCTGTACGCAATTGTATTCCTATAAAAGTTAAAACTGAACTGACTCGATTTAGTTTAACCATTGATTTGTGTTAGAAGAGCGATCGCTGTCCACCTTATTCTCCTACTTTTGTCTTCCTTTTAAAAATTGATTTCGATAGCTCTTGCTTCAGGCTGTACTACTGACTTCACTGCGTGACACACTGCTTCAACCAGATCTGATGTTTCTGCTTCTAGTTGGCGTACTCGCGGTATTGCTCGACACACTGAACTGACGGGTTCATACGCATAAGTGGTTAGAAAATGCCGGTTCGAGCACAGAACAGAGGAGCAATGACGTCATAATTTTTGGTGTGTGTCTTGGATATATTATAAGGCTGCTTTGTGTTGCTTGCGAATGCTATTAGGAAATGGGTGTGTGTGTTGGGTATTTTATTCGTGAATATATTTTAAGAATTTTCAGTTCCTTTATCGAAATAAATAAAGAATTAAAGCAATTAAAAGAATAGTTATTATTCCTATTGTTACTCTCATTGCTTTGATTAGACAACCGGTATTAAAGAGCAATGATAATGAATGCATTTTCTACGTGAAATGTAAATATAAGGTCTAGTAAAAATCCATTAATTCATTATTTTTTCATTAAATCGAAGGTTTGATTTAGCATAGTTAAAATAATCCGATTTAGGTCGAATATGCACCGTTTTGTTCGATAACTTGTTGCCATTTTGAAAGTAATTTCATAATGCCACTCTCATCGAAACCCTAGTCCCTATTGGCAAAAAACTGGGACAGTATATTTTCACAAGCTTCTCTTGAGGCGAATATTTCACCAGCAAAATCATTCGCCATAGACAGGAACAGGTAGTAATCACTTGGTGTTAGGACCGTACTATAAGGCGGATGCATAAAAACCAAGCTCCCGGAGCTTGTGGCGAGTCACTATCGATGTGTGTGGCCTGGCGTTGTCCTGATGGAATACAATTCCTCTCCCATTGGCCAAAGCTCGCCGCTTCTGGGCGATTGCTTCCTTCAGACGGTCCAATTGTTGACCGTACAAGTCCGAATTAAGAGTTTGCCCGTATGGAGCAGCTCATAGTAGATGATTCACTGCCAATCCCACCAAACTCATAGCAAAACCTTCATCATATACGAAAATGTCGTATATGATTTGTTGGTTGATATTAGTACTTAAATACAACTTAACGACGAGATTTAGAAAAACATAAAACCAATATCAAATAAAAGTAAAACCATTTTAAATTTCTCGTAGAGGTACAAGCGCAAGCAAATGGAATGAGTTTGTATGGTGTTTCTTCTTTTTTCTTTCATAGAATAAAAATAAAAATTTTATATCAGTTAATAAATCTTATATTTTTAAATTTATACTGATGTCAGATTTACTTCATACGTCCATGAACTCTATAAACCGCAACAATTATGTTTATTATGGTAATTAAAGATTTTAATTTTACTTTTACCTGTGGTACTTTTACCACACGGTAAAATAGATTTTAGATCAGCGGTATCTTGGAAAAATGTACATAGAATCTCTGGTTGTTTCAGTATTTCCTATACGATTTGTCGGGTATTTCGCCATACAAATTCAACTCGCCTTGTTACGCATGAATTTGTTTTGTATATGGAAGTCAAAATAGAACATAAGAAATTTGATGGGCATTTTTCTTCCTCAAGAAACGAGATCAAAAGCATTTACAAATACGCAAGCGTAGATGTGTGTGTAGTACCAATGCGAGTGAAATCGACGAAAGACAAACAATTTGGTGGTTGGCTTGTCTTACTCTTGATTTTGGTGGCTGATGGACTCATTAAAAGAATACATTGAGAGAGCAAGTTTATACGATGGCATTGGATTTACTCGATTATTGCACAATCACTCAAAATGCTACCATGCAACTATATTTCCTACACATGAATTTGCGGCAGAAATATTATCCGTCTACTCTTGTTATTTTATCCTCTTTGGCTTTAATTTGAGTTGTGCTTTAACGATCGCGGCTAAACAAAAAATGTTTAGGGTAGAAAAAGCAGAGCAGGGTAACAAGTATTGCATATGCAAGAGCGGTTAGAAATATTTTATTGTTCAAGTTGATGTTATTAAAAAATACTTAACAAACTTTTTGACTCCTGAAGATTAAACATTAACATTAAAGTGATTGGCGGATCGATTACAAAAAAAAAAATGATTAAATATGTGGCACTTATAAGCCCCGAAGGGCTCTATGGCTGAGCTTCTCTTCCATTACTGTTGTGCGTGTTAAATTTTGAACAGTATTAGAAAGGACTTGCTCAGTTTAGCCGGTTCTGAACGGCAGAACCCGTGTGACATCACTTTTTCTGTGCTTTATCACAGAGTTATTTCAGAAGCTTTTCCATGGTAAATTGTTACTGCCGGAAAAACTGCTAATTGTGTGTCGGCAGGTGGGTACCGTTCGAAAGAAAAATCCTTTGATATTAAATTAATGCTTCAGCAGGGGATTCAAAGCACGACCTACAGATCAGAAAGCCAACGCACTAACCACTGAGCTACGGCACATACATGTGTGAATTATTACTTGGGTATGCCTGCAGGTTCCGTTGGATGTACAGCTGTTAGCGACGGCGACTGTGGGAGTCGTTGTTGTGGCAACACAAAACACTCTTTCTCACTTTCATATATTTATGTATTTAATCAATGTTTAGCACTTAATTTCTATGATTATTTATTAAATTTAAAGTGTATATAATTATATCATATTGAAGTGTATATATTATATCTGCTCGAGAAATAGGGGTTTTTATATATTTTATTTTATTTTAGTTTTTTTATAATAATTTCTTAATTTTATTTTTAACTTGGGAAACACGCACTGCTTTAATAGAGGGAGTTTATATCAACAATAAGGAAAGTAGATAAAACAAAAAATGATGCGATAAAGTAAAAGGAAGAAGAGTACGGGAGAGGGAAAAAGAGAGAATGAGACCGAAAAATAGCGGGACAAAAATATAACTACACTAGGGTTGCAAACTTTATGCGGGTAGTGCGCTACACACGTGCTCTCACGTAGACAATAACAAAAGGAACGTTTTACAAAGTTTTAACTTTAACCATTTAAATGGTGAAGAAAACGAATTAATAAGAAGTTTATTATCCGAATTTCACGAATTATTTTTCAAAGAAGGAGATATTTATCGGCAACACATGAAATTGAACACGAAATTGTCACAACAACTGACGAGCCTTTATATTCCAAAATAAATAGATACCTTGCCATTCATGAGACTAAAATTAAAAGACAAATAAAAGAAATGCTCGATAGCGGCATTATTCGAGAATCAAATTCACCATATAACAGTCCTTTGTGGATTGTTATCAAAAAATCCTATAATTCAAATAGGGAAAAATGGCGATTAGTGATAGATTATCGTAAGTTAAATCGGTATACTGTTGCTGACAAATTCCCTATTCCCAATCTTATCAATATCCTGGATAAACTTGGTAAAGCCCAATATTTCACAGCATTGGATCTTGCAAAGGGATTCCACCAAATAGTGGTAAGAAAGGAAGATAGAAAAAATACTGCATTTTCAACTCCATTTGGACATTACGAATTCATTCGAATGCCATTCGGATTAAAATTATGCACCTTCCACCTTCCAAAGGTTGATGTACACTCTTTTGTGACAATTCATTTATAAAATATGTGTTGTTTACATGGATGACATCCTTGTATTTAGTACCTCATCAGAGGAGCACTTAATTAAACTTAGAAAAATATTTACAATTTTGAGAAAGGCTAAGCTTAAAATCCAAATCGATAAATGTGACTTTCTGAAGAAAGAATCACAATTTCTTGGTCATCTCCTCACAGCAAAGGATGTTAAACCTGACCCAAAAAAATAGATATTATTCAAAACTTAAAACTACCAAACACCCAAAAGAAAATTAAATCATTCTTAGGAATGACAGGTTTTTATAGGAAATTTGTCAAAGATTACGCTAAAGTAGCCCATCCAATGACAACGTTTTTAAAGAAAGGTCAAAACGTCCACATGAAAGACTCTAGTTACATTTTAACATTTGAAAAAATCAAAGACATCATAACAAATGCCCCTATTTTGATATATCCTAATTTCGAAAAGCGGTTTAAGCTCATTTCTGATGCAAGTAATTTTGCTATTAGCGCTGACTTAACTCAAGATGGCCATCCAGTAGCATTCGCATTAAGATCGTTGAATAAGCACGAGACGAACTATGCAACAGATGAAAAGGAACTGTTAGCAATAGTATGGGGTGTAAAATACTTTCGTCTTTACCTTTTTGGTAGGAAATTCGATCTCGAAAGTGACCATCAACCATTGAAATGGCTATTCTCATTCTGGCAAAGATATCAATCCAAAGTTGCAAAGGTGGCTTATAGAGTTAAGCGAATATGACTTCAGAGCTGAATATACAAAAGGGAAAGGCAATGAGAAGCTCGGTGCTTTAAGTGCCACTTTTTTTTTTTTTAGTAATATGCAATTATTAAGGAACTAAGGAACATTGCTATCAAAGCGAAGGTGAATATGACGAAATAAGCAATGGGACGGAGTCAGAATCGCTTGAAGTCCAAACTAACCGCTCCCAAGAAGAGAATTTAGTGTTAAGAGTAAATGATAGTAACAACAATGAATCAACAGAAGGCAAAACTATTCATTCCCAAACACCTAACATAGTGAATGAAATTATTCATATAGACACTTACAGTAACAGTAAACAATCGTTTATAATTTTTATGGATAAATTTTCAAAACATGCCATAAGTTTCTACTTACCGGATAGAAATAACCGAACAATTATAAAGAAAATTAATGAGCTTTGGCTAGCAAAGGACATGTAAAAAAATTCGTTTTGGATAACGAATTTAACTCGATAAATGTTCGAAATTTTCTTTTCGCTCTGAATATAAAATACCATGCAACAAAACCGAATAACCATACGAGAAATTCCGATATTGAAAGGCTAAATAATACACTTACCGAACGTATAAGGACATTAAATTTAGAAGAAAAGCTCCCAAACACAACTCAAATATGTAAGGCTATAGAATTCTATAATAATTCTTACCATAGTACTATAAAGCTACACCACAAGATGTTCAAAATAATAAAATTGGTCGTAGACTAATCAAAGAACGAATATATAAAGCAAATATTAAAGCAATTTCTAATCAAAACCAAAACCGAGAAGACTATAGAGAAAACCGAATACCAGGTTTTATCAAAAATTATTGAAATGTCATACATAAAGAGGAACCTAAGTTTATAAAAAGAAAATTAGAAAACATTATACATCAAATATAAAAAAAATCATAAAAATTTGCAGTCACCAATATTCGTGATGATACTGATGATACTCACATCAGGAACTCTGGGAACATTGCAAGTTGGCAAAATTATAGAGCAAACGGCTACATTCAAGTTCGACTAAAGGAAGTAGAAATAATCAATGAAACCATGACAATAATACATATAATAGATCCAAATGAAATTAGTGTAATAATTTCACAGATTGAATCAAATATCCAGAATTTAGACATTATTAATAAAGACTTGTTACGTAAAGAGTTAAACATACTTAAATTGAAAGTTAAATACTTTTTTGTCCGATACGAGGAACAACGAAAAATAAAACAACTGGTTTGAAGTTCAGTCAACAAAAAGCGGTCTTTCTTTATTTACTACTTTCTTAAGTACTATCATTTTGTTTATTGCTGCATTTTTGTTAGCGGAAATGCAGCTATAAAAATACAAATTGATACAAATTGATTAATTAAAATAAACACAATAAGAAATTTGTTTGGTGCATTTTGTCAATTGTTGCATTTTTGTTAGCGGAAATGCACCTGAACAAAGTGTAACAATTCTTTGGAAAAAATACAATTAATAAAGTTATAAATATATATATTGAAATTCTTTGGAATTAAACTTATTTGAAGCGGATAAAGTATTGAAAATAGTTATTAACATTCTTAAGAAGTAAAACAACATATGTATATGTGTATGACCAAATAATGTTAAGGGAATAGTGGGAGACACTATAAAACCCCCACCGTTTGTTTGAGGCTCCGACGAAATTATATTGTTTTTATTGGGGTATTTATAGTGGTTTCATTTTTTAATTGTAGGTTTGGAGTATATGTTGTTTGTCTGTTCTTAAAGAGGTATATAAAAATAACTAAGATACATATTGATATGATAATTGAGATATCTATGCTAAAAAAAAATAAATATGTGGCACTTAAAGCCCCAAAGGGCTCATTGGCCGAGCTTCTCTTCCATTACTGTTGTGCGTCTTAAATTTTGGACAATATTAGAAGGGACCTACTTATTTTAGCCGGTTCCGAACGGCAGAACACTTGTGACATCACTTTTTCTGAGCTTTGTCACAGAGTTCTTTAAGAAGCTTTTTCATGGCAAGTTGTTACTGTCGGAAGAATTGTCAATTGCTTGCCGACAGGTGAGTACCGTTCGAAAGAAAAATCTTATCGATATTAAATTTGTTATGCATCAGCCGGGGATTGAACCACGACCTACAGATCAGAAGGCGAACACACTAACCACTGAGCTACGGCACCCATGCTATAACTAATTATTTTTGAGTTTTTATCTATATGCAGTACTTGTTGCAGTGTTTTTTCGTACTCTATTTGTTTTAGATATAAAGATTCAATTTTTATGTTTGCTAGTGTTGTATTACTAGTGTCTTTAGTTTTTGTTATAAGATTAGGTAAGATAATTTTATCGTACACCTTTATTTTAACATTGGTAAAAGTTTTATTCAACATGTTTATTTCACAATTTTCAAATTTGACTAAACAATTTCCTGTAATTCTCAATTTAGCTTTATTGCAATTATGGGATATTGTACTGTTAAAGTGCTTAAGAATTAATATTCCAGGAATTATTTCGATTATTTCTTGTATATTTGACGTTTGCATTTTGCAATTGGCTTCTTCAAAGTTTAGTATATTATTCAAACAATTATCATTAATTTTTACAAGATTTGTTTTTAGATTATCCTTAATATACGTACTATAAATATTGTTTTCTAAATCTATGGGAACATCAGAATGGTTAAGCTTTATGGATTTATTATTTTTGTCAGGAATGGGTTCGAATGTCACTATGGATAGTGAATCTTGCGAATATTGTGGTATAGAGAGAACTATTATAATGTTACCTCCGTGAATTGCTATGGCTACTTTAATGTTGGTATAGCTGTCGAAGTCTGTGATTAGTTCAAGTTCGGTTTGGGTTAGAATATCTGTGGGGACGATTCCCAGTTTCCCGGAGAAAATAATCTGTCCGATGTCGTCTACATGATACCCTAAGAGTGAGATGTCATTGTTAATCTGGTATATGTGTTCTATAAATGTTATCTCGTCCTCTATGGTTTAAATTTTATTTCCTATAATATTCTTGAATTTAGTTAAGTAATCCCCGATAGTGTTTTGCTGATAGTTTTTGTGATTAGTTATGTCCTGGATTTAGGCGTTCATGACATTGTTTATATAAGTTAGTTTGTTCATCTTGTTTGTTAAGTTTTCGTCGCTTGCATGTAGCAATTTTAGAGATTTACTTATTTGTTCTTCATCGTCGCTGTCCATTGTACCTGTAATCATTTTAAGGCCTTTACCTACAATGTTGAAGAGAACCCGTTTCTTACGGAAATGTGGGTTAAGATTTTCTATTTTTGCTTTTAATAGCATAAAGTTCTTGTTTACTCTATTTATTAATTTTTTTGATTCGCTACTGGATGTCTTTAGGATGTCAATATTAGTTTTGACTGTGGTGTTTATTATGTGCAGTACCTTTATATAGTGTTCTACAATTTTGGTTTCCCCTGTTTTTATTGGTATGTATCCGTTATTGTTCGATAGGTCTTGTAAGTCGATAGTTTGAGCCTTAAATGTTGGAACAATTGTTACCATTATCATGATCCATTTAATCATCTAAAACTGAAAATATATTTATTTAATATATATAACCCCAAAAGCCTTGATTTTGGGGTTATTCTTGTCTTGGTATTTTTTTCTTAGGTGTAACGTGAGCTTTATAATATTTATGTCCTGTCGTTTGTATATGGTCATCGTCTATTTTTTCTGCATTAACTTTCCTGTATTTTATGTAATTTTTCCCTCCTCTTATCTCTTTAATATAATTTGGTCCGCCTTCTAATTTTATATCTTTCCGGTTTTCATTTAACTTCTGAATATATTTTTCTTTCTTTGCGTTTATAAGATCACGAATTTCTATGTATCTATCCTCATGTATTTTGCCATTTACAAAATCAATCGGCTTGATGCCGGTCGTGCTATGTGTGGTGTTATTGTAGAAACCTATTATTCTTATCATTTTATCTTCCATACTTTCGTCTTTGTTTTCTTTATCATGCCTTAGCAAGCGTATGTGTTCATTGATTGTGTTATGTAGTCTTTCAATGTCGGCGTTAGACGTATGGTTACTGTTTGAGGTATAATGAATATCTATATTCTCTTTTTTTAAGAATTCCTGCATCGGTATAGCTTTAAATCCTAGTTCATTATCCACAATAATTTTATTTAATTTCCCATAAATATTGATTATCAGCAATAGTTTTGTTTTAAATTCTGTCCAACTTCTACTTCTACTTCTACTTTATTCGAAATGCTAAAGCGAACTTTGAAAATTTATCAATTTCTGTCATAAAAAGTTTCTTACCTAAAGTATAAAATACGTCTATATGTAATATTTCGAGAGGTTTAGATGGGGTTTCCGTAATTTTATAAGGGATCTTTGGAGGTTTCCTATCATGTTTTTCTAAGTTACAAATTTCACAATTGTTTATAAACTGGGTTATCCTTTGCTTCAAGTTCGGATTGTAAATTCGCGTAATTAATTCTTTATATACTGCCTGGATTCCTCTATGGCTTTTGTCAAGGTGTTCGTTTTTAATCATTTCGGTTAACCGATTTTCATCTTCTATGTCTCCAGGAAATGCGATGGACGGGACAGGGCTGCTCCAAAAGAGCGTCCTGTGACATTTACTACAGTTCCCATGCTGAAAGGCACGAATTAGGATGTGGATTTTTGGTCAGCAAGAGACTACGACATCTTGTCTCACATTTCACGCCTGTGAACGAGCGGCTGGCCACAATCCGCATCAAGGCAAAATTCTTCAACATCAGCCTTATATGTGCCCACGCTCCGACGGATGAGAAGGACAATGTGACCAAGGAGAGCTTCTTTCAGCGCCTCGAAGAAGCTTATGACCGCTGCCCCCGCCACGATATCAAAATCGTGCTTGGCAACTTTAATGCCAGGGTGGGCAAGGAAGGTACCTTTGGTCCAACTGTCGGAAAATTCAGCCTCCACCAGAACACCTCCGATAACGGAATGAGGCTGATCGATTTCGCCGCAGCACGAAACATGGTAATTGGTGGTACCAGATTCCAGCATCTCGACATCCCCAAAGCGACATGGCTGTCTCCAGATCAACGTACAAGAAACTAAATCATGTGGTGATTGACGGAAGGCATGCTTCCAGTGTGATGGACGTGAAATCGATCGACTCGGATCACTACCTTGTTGCAGCTAAGGTGCAACACGTTTATGTGTCGCAAATAACAAGAGAAGTCCGACACAGAGAAAGCTCGACGTCAGTAAGCTGCGATCACCAGAGACAGCCGATGCATTTTCCACTCGACTATCGGATCTGCTTATGCAGAACACTCTCCCACTTGATGATACATGCACATGGTGGACACATATATCCCACTCCATGATTACTGCTGCCGAGGAGGTAATCGGTTACTACCGACCTCTGAGGAATCAGTGGTATGATCAGGAGTGTCGCGACGCTACCGCAGAGAAAGACGCCGCCTACAGAAAAACCCTGCGTGCAGGCGCAACGCGAGCTGTTAAGGAGCGGTACAGAGAGAAAAAGAGTGCAGAGAGACGTCTTTTCAGGCGCAAGAAAAGAGAACAAGTAAGACGCGAAAATTTTTCGAAAAGATCAAGCGCCTGAGTGGCGGTTTAAATCCCGGAGCCTCTTCTTGTCGTGATGGAAATGGGAATCTGGTTACAGATGTCCAGAGTGTACTGAGCCTATGGAGGGAACACTTCTCAACGTTACTGAATGGCGATGCTACGAACAATTCCGCCAGTGGAGGAGATTGCCCTATAACCCCAATTACAGATGATGGTGTTGATGTTCCACCACCCGACCATGACGAGGTTGAAACGGCCATATGGTCGGATGAAAGCATGCTTGATGATTGGAAGCTCGGCGTTCTCTGTCCCGTACATAAAAAGGAGACCATACAATTTGCGCCAACTATCATGAAATAAGTCTCCTGAGCATCGCATACAAGGTTCTATCGAGCGTATTGTGTGAAAGGTTGAAGCCTATGCGCAGCAACCTGATTGGACCTTATCAGTGTGGCCTTAGACCTGGTAAATCCACCATCAACCAGATTTTCACACTGCGCCAAATCCTGGAGAAGACCCAAGAAAAACAGATAGACACACACCACCTATTTGTTGATGTATTGAAAGTATTAGTGAAGTATTAGTGTCAACAAACAAAGAGTCCCGGCGTCTTGGACAGCACGTCACTGTTGACAACTACGCTTTTGAAGTAGTGAGGGACTTTGTCTATCTTGGAACCAGCATTAACAGCAGTAATGACGTCAGCCTGGAGATCATGCGAAGGATAACTCTTGCTAACAGGTGCTACTTTGGGCTAAGTAAGCAATTGAGAAGTCGAGCCCTCTCTCGAAGAATGAAAACTACACTCTACAAGTCTCTCATCATGCCTGTCCAAACATATGGCGCTGAAGCCTGGACAATTTCCACCTCGGATGAGCGAATGTTTGGAGTTTTCGAGAGAAAGGTCCTACGCAAGATCTTTGGACCTATTTGCGTTAGTTGCGACTACTGAATAAGGTACAACCATGAGCTGTACGAGCTGTAGGCCGATATTGACATAGTAAAGCGCATCAAAATCCAGCGGCTGCGCTGGCTAGGTCATGACGATCGAAAGGAAGATCACGCTCCAACTAAGAAGGTGTTATATTCGGAACCCGCTGGAGGACGACGCAGAACAGGAAGACCTAACCTCCGGTGGAAAGACCAAGTACTGGATAACCTGACGGCGCTTGGAATTTCTAACTGGCGCCAGCTAGCGAAGAACAGAGATGGCTGGCGAAGCATATTATTTTCGGCCTAAATCGATTTTCGGTTGTTATGGCCACATAAGTCAGTAAGTAAGTATGTCTTCTGTTCTGAGTGTACATCTAAGTCAGTTCGTATTGTGCTGTCGTTGCGATTGTGTTCGAATTGTGTTTTGTAACTGTGTGACTAATAACCGTTAAGTACATTATTGTTTGTGGCTTCTGTGTTGTCAGCGGAGCCTTAATAATTCGCGGAGTTAGTCCTTTAGTGACCTTTGTTCGCGGGAGCCCTAGCGCCCCATTGTACTTATTGTTGTGTTTAGATTCGCGGAAGCCCTAGCGCTCCGCAGTGTTAGTTGTTTGTGCTCTGTGCAGAGTACTATTACATTGTACATTGTGCATATTGTTTCGCGGAAGCCCTAGCGCTCCATTTAATTCGCGGAGTTTGTCCTTCGTTGACCTTTGTTCGCGAAAGCCCTAGCGCTCCAATTAATTCGCGGAGTATATATAAATATCGTTTTAGTGCAGTGAGTACCTTCTTGTTGCTTTTTCCCCTTACTGTCTTTTTGTTCTGTGACTCGTGAGACTCAGAGTTCTCTGTGGCAATGCCACCTAGGAAAAGGGGACGTCCGCGTAGTGGAAGTGACACTCAGGCGCCGATGGAGTCTGACGTCACTACTGGAGCAGAAGTGCAAACTGTAGGCTCGTCGGATGACGAATGTAATCCGTTCCTCGTGACCGCGCCGCGTAAAACAAAAAAAGCAAAAACGAGTGGTAATGCAGCTAATGGCGACGTACCGGCTGCACTTAAAACATTGACGGCAAAAATCACCGAAGTGCTCTTGGGTGATGATGGTAAGTTTGTGGGAGTTGCGGGGAGGGTACTAAAATACGTTGGGGAATTTGAGGCGCATCTCATGCACCTCATGGTTGAGAATGCTGAGTTAAAGGGCCAGCTTAAAGCCTATAAGGAGTGTGCCGGAGCCGCTGCGGCTGAGCCTTCGCCGTCTTCTCGCGCGCCCCTGCCGCCTGCACGGACGTTGCCGACACCGGTTGTGTCGAAGCCGGTGGAGACGTGGTCGCTCGTCGTGAGAAGTAAAAACCAAACGTCCGACGAAGTGGTTCGTAAGGTTGTCGATGAAGTTGGCCCTACGCTTAAAGTGAGGGTGCATGAGGTGCGTCCCGTTAAGGGCGGGGGAGCGGTGATCCGGACCCCCTCGGTCGCGGAGCGCGATCGGGTGGCGAAGAACGTCAAGTTCGAAGAATTGGGGTTAAGTGTTTGTGTGAACGAGAAGCGAGGCGCGCGAGTTGTTGTCCAGGGGGTTCATCCGGAGATCACTACTGACGATTTCATGCAGGAGCTCTTCGAGATGAACTTCAAGGAGAGCATGTCGCCGGCGGCTTTTAAGCAGGGTGTCAGACTGGTGGGCTCACCCTGGAAGAGTGACGGTGCGCCAGTGAACGTCGTCTTGGAGGGATCCGATGCGGTGGTGTCGAGCCTCCTGACGAACGGCCGCTGCTACATCAAGTGGTCCTCGTTCAGGGTGCGTCCATCCAGCCTGATGCCCGGCTGCTTTAGATGTATGGGTTTCGACCACCGCGTGGCCGATTGCAAGGCTAGGGAAGATGTCTGTCGTCGGTGCGGGCAGCAGGGGCATCGCGTGGCGAGTTGCCGCAATGCAATGCATTGTCGCAACTGTGCCTTTAAGGGTAAGCCAGCTGACCATCTTATGATGTCACTGGATTGCCCGGTGTATGCGGCCATTGTTGCTCGTGCCAATGCCAGGCATTAATGGTTGTCAAGATCTTTCAGATCAATTGCCATGGGTCTTACCCCGTTATGTGTGAGTTAGGTGCGACGATGCTCTCTCACGGTTGCAGCATTGCGATGATCCAAGAGCCGTACGCAAACAATGGCGCGGTCCAGGGACTGCCCAGCTCTGTGCGGGTATTCCCGGATCTTAAGTGCGGTGCTGCGGTCGTGGTGAACAGCGTCGACGTTGAATGTATCCTTGTTAATGCGTCTGATTGGGGTGTGTGTGTTAGAATAGAATTTTCGTTTGGTAGTTTGGTTGTCGTTAGCAGCTACTTTAAGTTTAGTCTGAGCATCGAGCCATATCTTGATTATCTTGATACGGTGCTGCTCTCTGAGAGCAGCACGCCTGTTATCATAGGCTTAGATGCGAACGCAGCCTCCTCGCTGTGGTTCAGTAAGATGTCCCAGCAATCGCTTGGATATCAGAACCACAGTCGAGGGGTCGTTCTGAGTGACTGGGTAGTTGCTAAGGGTTTGCATGTTTTAAACGATCTTTTTCATTTCATCTAACAAAACGTATAAAGGTCGTTGATCAGCAAAGGTGTAGTCTAACCGGTTGATTATTGAATAAAAATTCATTTTTGTGTTGCGGTTGGTTAGAATATCCGCGGCGTGTCCTGTAATTTTTGTTCTCATGATTCCTAGGGCAACATAGTACTTTGGGTAATGATTGAAATTTTTTATTGCTTCCATGAAAGTCCATACTTGAGACCTCCATGATCTGTATTGGGCTTTATCCACGTCAAATTTTGGCAATGATTTAAACAATTCTAAATCAATATCTTTTGGATCATTGATGTAAAGTTAAATGTCCTGGTGTTCGGCAGTCGATTGTGGAAGATTTCGTTGTTCTACTGATGCTAAACTTTGGGTAAATTCTTCTTGTTGGTGTCGCATAGTTTCCATCAAAGTAGTGATTTGTGCATGGAGTTGGGCCATTTGTTGCTCCATTTTGGTTTTTTTTGTTTTATTTTTCTGTTATTATCAAAAGATGTTTGTTTTTCGTTTTTTTGTTTTTCTGAATTCAGCAGACTTCGTAATGGATCCAGATTTCTCTTATAATAAAAACCTTGCTGGTGAATTAACTGTCCAATGTTTCAGGATCTGTTGTTAATTTTGGTGAAGGTATTATCCAATGTTTCAGGACCTATAGCTTGGTGCGTTGTTAATTGTTTATTCACTTTTTTCAAACATGTAGTGTTGGAAGTCCTACTTCCCGTGGAATTTTAAAATTTTATTTTTATCCTTTTTTCATCACTGTAGGAAAAAAATTGGCTTAAAGACCGGTTGAGCCCCCAGTTAATTATTTACTAGCACTTTTTTTAAAAATAAAAATTTCACAAATACTTGTATCCATTCTTTATTCGTTCCAAATTGAAACTCAATACATTTCTTACACTTATTGCTATTTATACTACCGAGTACATATGTAATGTTTTGATGCATATTGTTTGTTACATATTTGATAAAGATGTTTTGTTCATTAAATAATTGATAAAGATGTTTTGCTCATTACATATTTGATAAAAATGTTTTGTTCATTAAATACTTAATAAAGATGTTTTGTTCGTTAAATACTTGATAAAGTTGTTTTGCTCGTTAAATACTTGATGTTTTTATGCTTAACTGAGATATGATAAAGATATTGTTATGCCTAACTGAGATATTCCTAAACTATACTTATATGTAACTGAGATAAGGAGTACATTCCTAAACTCGCGTGACTACCGTCTACGACGAAAGCGATCAAGATCGAATTCTCCAGGAAGACAGAAGAAGGAGAAAAAGGTGGACAGCGATCGATCAACTAACACAAATCCATCGTTAAACTAAACCGAGTCAGATCAGCGGGACGTGAACTGACTTCAACAGTGGGTTGCCCCATCATTCACATTTCACAACTACAGCGTGTGCCAAGTAGCTTGACTATTGATGGAAAATTGAACAATATGGAAGTCATGTTAACCCTGGATACATCACATTCTATAATCAAGAACGATTTGGTAAAGAGTTTTGAGCCTTGAATGGGAATAAAATTGCGTGCAGCAACGGGTGAGGATGCACAAATTCTGGGTAAGATAAAGAAACGAGTATTGGAAATTGCACGTGGGAACATGAATTCATTGTGTTCGGGACGAACAAGGTTAAGTGAAGGCAGTGTAACGAGTATCGATGGTTGATTACTCATAAAAAAAAAAAATAAATATGTGGCACTTAAAGCCCCAAAGGGCTCATTGGCAGAGCTTCTCTTCCATTACTGTTGTGGACAATATTAGAAGGGACCTACTTATTTTAGCCGGTTCCGAACGGCAGAACACATGTGACATCACTTTTTCTGAGCTTTGTCACAGAGTTCTTTAAGAAGCTTTTTCATGGCAAGTTGTTACTGTCGGAAGAATTGCCAATTGCTTGCCGACAGGTGGGTACCATTCGAAAGAAAAATCTTTTCGATATAAAATTTGTTATGCATCAGCCGGGTATTGAACCACGACCTACAGATCAGAAGGCGAACACACTAACCACTGAGCTACGGCATCCATTACTCATCACTCATCACGAATGTCAACAAAAAGAAATAGGCGATAACCAGAACAAGCCAACGAGAAAGAAAGAAAAGAATCTCGATAAAGGAAAATTCTGGAGTATTGCTACAGAGCATAAATAAGGCTAGTTGTTGGCAAATGGAATCAATCAACTCCCGACGTGAGCGCGCAAACATTGGTACAGAAACAAAGGTATATTAAAGTGTTATTTTAAATAGTTGTTTGTAAACAGAGTTGATTGTAAATAATAGAATAACGCTAACAGAACGTAACAATATTATCAATATGTTTTAATAACATAAAGGTTATCAAACTGTTAATATACTAGGAATCAACGAGTGAGAGCGACGACAACGATTCATATTGTAACGAGTATCGATGGTTGGTTACTCATCGCTATTGTGAGTGACACGAATATTGAAAGCATCGAAACAAATGTCAACAAAAAGAAATAGGCGATAACCAGAACAAGCCAACGAGAAAGAAAGAAAAGAATCTCGATAAAGGAAAATTCTGGAGTATTGCTACAGAGCATAAATAGGGCTAATTGTTGGCAAATGGAATCAATCAAATCCCGACGCGAGCGCTCAAACATTGGTACAGAGGCAAATGTTGCAAGTACATTATAGTTTTACTGTAAATAGTTGATTGTAAATACAGTTTATTAAATAAATTGTTGCTGTATATAGTTGTATAAAATAAGTGTTGCAGTTATTATTAACAGAATCCAGTGATCGAACAAGGTAATTCAAATTGAATTAAACGCTTACAGAATAACGCTAACAGAACGTAACAATATGATCAATATGTTTTAATAATATAAGGGTTATCAAACTGTTAATATACTAGGAATCTACAGAGTGAGAGCAACGACAACGACTCACATGGTCAATATGCTTTTTTTTAATTCAATGTTTCCACAAAGAAATAGCATAAAAAATGTTCCCAACAGTATATGCAACTTACTGAAGAGAAAACGACATAAAATCCAACTGCACAATTAATGTGAAGAATATGAACCCGAAGTTGCTACACACATGTATTTACGTTCAAATTTTAAAATACAAGCGGTTGAGGTAGAAAGTGACGACAATCAATGCAACTGCACAACGTTTGATAATAATACCGCAAATTCGATATATGCTCAACTAAAATTTCGTTCTTTTTTTGAGAACTTGTTACCAGTGCAAAGTGAGCAAATGAATTTTCAGTGACTTTTCAACTGTTACCACATTTATAGAAAATGTTTTATATTTAATCATTTAACATAAATTTTGTGAAATTTCTTGATTTAGTAAAAGTGGCCTTGTATCTTAAATAACGGAGCACCAATTATTTTTCAACACGGTCTTTAACATTTTAGCCGTAAATCACTGATTGAATATACGTTTTATTAAATGAATTTACACGTATGTGTTAGACTATAAATAAACGCTTTATTAAGTGAATAAATGATTACACGGTATGTATGTAGAATTCGTTTGAATTTAACTTAAATGATGCACTATCACACAATATGTTTATAGCTACAACGGGTAGAATTTAGATTTACGCTGTTTATTTCGACGATTAAATATGCGCGGAATGGCACGATCTCGATTCAAACTCTAGGACCGAATGTAAATATGATAACATCGGTCGATCACAACACGAACCGCGAAAACCCAACATAAAAGGTGAATTTATGTGGAGAGTTGGGTTGCCATATGGTAAGTATGAAAGGTAAGGTAAGTATAACTTGGTTTAGGGGGACGTAAGTATACTTAATTCATTATTTATTTTCTTCTTTCAGGGACTGACCATATGGCTTGTCTAAAGGGATTTAGACATCGCGGCCCGCATGCACTCGTGCATTAATTGAGTGCATCTCGTAGACGAGACAGTGAGCCGATCGCGTCCTCGATCGCTCGAGCTGTCCTCCGACGAACATTGGAAGTCGGTCGTTGTCTAGGCTGGGAGCTTCTCGATGAGGAAGCTACATGTCGTTGCTCGACGAATTGGGAAACTGAATTAGCTTAAGGGCTTGAGCCAAAGTCTGATAGCGAAAAAAAAAGAGATTTTTTTTGGATATTATGATTTTACGCGAGCGGCAAAATACATAATTTTACTATGGGCCGCTTGAGAACGGCCGATTTTGTCCGAATATCTGCGACACGGATGTGGCCGTCTGATCCTCGATACAAATGAGTGACGCGCCCGAGACTCCATTCATTGGGGGGCAGCAGCTCATCCTTGATGACCACCAGTTGACCTACTTCCAGCTCCTTTTGAGGGTGTTGCCATTTGTAGCGTTTGTGCAGATCTTGTAGGTACTCAGCACGGCTTCGAATCTACAGAGCAGAGTTGAGAACTCTTCGAAGCGGAATTTGTGATTGCCGGCAGTCTTTTTGAGATGAGCCTTAAAGCTTTTGACTGCCGACTCCCAGAGACCGCCCATGTGAGGCGCACTGGGAGGAATAAAAACCCAGTCAATACCTTGCGGAGAGTATTGGGCCAGAATATCTTTGGACACCTCCTTAGAGAATTTGAGGAATTCTTTACTCATGGCTCTTTGAGCTCCAACGAAAGTTGTACCATTATCCGACATGATTTTGCGGGGAAGGCCTCTTCTGCCAACGAATCTGGCGAATGCGGCGCGGAATGCCTCTGTAGAGGGATCAGAGCACAATTCCAAGTGAATGGCCTTTGTGGAAAAGCATACAAATACAGCCACATACCCTTTGAGAAAGGCAGCAGTTCGAAGCGTAGATGCTTTAATTTGGAATGGGCCTGCAAAATCAACACCTGTGGTCGCGAAAGGTACCGACAAGGTACACCGTTCAGGCGGCAGAGCTGCCATAATCTGTGATCGAACCTTTTGTTTGTGGATGGTACAAACTTTGCATAGAAATATGCATTTCCTTATTTGGGGCTTAAGACGAGGAATATAGAATTCTTGTCGAGCCATTCGGAACATGAGCCTTTGTTCTGCGTGTAGGAGCAGAGTATGGAGAAACTCGAGGTACAAAACACAAAATCGGGATTTTTCAGGAAGAATTATGGGGTGGCGCTCACTATAACTAAGACCAGAATGAGCTAATCGACCATTTACTCTCATGAGATTTTCCTTGTCGAGAAAAGGATTTAAAGTCAGCAAAGAGCTTTTATTGCTGACTGCGGTTGAGCTGAGAAGAGCCTTCAGCTCTTTGGGAAAATATTGCCATTGGGCTAACGAGATTAGCCGGCTTTTTGCGAAACGAATTTCGTCCTGCGAGAGTGAGGAATTCGAAATTGGAGAAGATTTTCGCAATTTAGAGAGTCCGTTATGGACAAAACGGAAAACGTAAGAAATCACACGTAGTGCCCTTGAAAATGATGAGAACCGATCGAGAATGTCGGTATGGTCATCTAACGTGAGAAGAACCTCTACTTTCCTTTGCTCGGGGGGCAAAGTACTGGAAAGTGTTGGTTTTGGCCAGACTTCTTCGGGGTGATGAAGCCATGCATCCGCGTGTACTCAAATCAGCTGGATTTTCGCTGCTGATGACATGGCGCCAGATAGCATTTCCAACGTTTTGGAGTATCTGGGCTGTACGATTAGCGACGTACGTTTTTCATGTGTGAGGTGGTT